>JBAKBP010017110.1:0-49663 GCA_037953745.1 Lithodes maja | reverse complement strand
ATAGCCTTTCTCTCTTCGATCTTAGCTAATTTGAGCTGAAGCAATAATTCTGGAGATAACCCTTGAGGAGGTGAAGGTGCTACAATGTTTGAAATTACCGGTGGTCCCCCCAGGGGCAACCCACCCTGCCAGTCACCACCCACCTGTGGAAGCATACCCGGGGTCGGCAAACTACTGGGATGGCTGGGAGTCGAGTGTAGGGGAAGCATGGCCGAAGGGCTCTGAGCACTTAACCCATCTCGCTCACCAGTCACCCTGCCCAGTACACACGTTATCAAGTTATCCTTGGTCATGCTGCTAGTAACCGCATGACCGATAGCTGTGGCCAGGCATTGAAGACCGTACCGATCCATACCCTCCAACCGCTCGGCAGTAACAGGCCATTGCAAAAATATCCTAGCATCCTCCTCACAGTTCACCCGATTAACCCTTTCATCATGCTGCTGTTCCTCTGTTTCGACATGTCGTACTGTGTCTCCATTCTCCTCTGATCCGGTATAAGACATGATGCTCACAAAAATTTCTCACCACAATATTCAGAAAAGAAGTACCCCAAACTCTTATGTAGCACTATTCACTTGCCAAAAATGTCTGAAGACTCTCAAGTGCTATACTACTTTGCCAAAAAAAATTAACGTGCCCACTATATTCCTCAATAAAACAAATGACCACAACAATCCTGCAATTATCTCTTAGTTCACAAGATCCTGAGCTAGCTCGCCATTTGTTACGATCCAGGTTCTCAAAGACACAGGGCTCTTCAACATTGGACTAGATAATGGCAAAATGCAACAACGGTAACACTAGATCCAACCCCTGCCTTAAACACTGGAAAACAAAACACCATTACCGCCCTGAGTCGTGCCTGGACCACGAGGTATCCTATGACTCGGTAACTGGTGCACACACACTAGGCTGACGCTCGATGAAACATCCTATTCTCAAACAGTAAAAGATTACTCGTTTAGGTTACACAAAGAAAAGATAAGTAACGTGATTATTTAACGTTACGGTAGATACTCAAATAACTGGCACTCCTGTATTAAAGAAAGTGCAATGCTAGTCCTGCAACATCAACTGGAAATTCTGAAATAAGTCTGATGCTGGGAAGATGTTCGTAAAGAATCTTGAACAATTATAATGCAGAATACGGGTCACAATAAATACTAGGACATATAGTAATAATAGGCAGGCGAATAATAAAGACTGCGCAAAGGTAGTAATGCTCGACAACTAAAGAAATGCTTCATGACACAACACAACAGCCTACTAGGGTTGTGCAACTCAACAACAACCTCGGCTCAAAAGTGCAGTGAATAATAATGTGGCATACATATAATAATGGGGGCTTATCTCTAACCAGTGTCTGCTCGGTTAATAAAGTCTAGCTGGGGTATCAAGGCAGGGCAACAATGGGCGAGCATGCGGCTCGTAGCCTAACGTTGTCCGAAGGTGGTATAATGAAGATTACGTTATATGACGGGGATGCTCTCTTGATAAATCTAGGTCTCTAGTACCTAGTTCTATCCTGGCGATCCCTCAGAAGTCAACACAAAGAGGCAGCACTATGTTGTGAGGGATAGGCTATGGCCCTCTCACACCACAGTGCTGTGCTCGCAAAGTAAACCCACCCGAAGACAACCTAGGCTCCCACAGTACCTGTCGATGTCGTGCAGGGCTTAGCTAACACTGCACACATCGGAGACAACGACACAGTAACCTTACCCCCAGTCTAGCTTTAAATAACTAAGCAGAATCACTCAACACCCTGCCAGGGAGACATATACCGGTCTACAACCTTCCCGAGAGAGGACACACACGAAAAAGTCCGTCTCTCCAAACCTCATTAAAGCCTAATACATAGAAATATCTGAGAGCTTCGCGTACAATACGACTGGCCGACGGTGAACGTCTATGCTGAAACCAGAAGGGATGTTGAGTTTAATAAAGATTAGAGAATGAGAAAGGAGAAGTCGAAAGAGAGAAATAGTATGCAAAGTGGCGAGTATGGGGGACAGAATTGCAAAGGATGTAGACGATACGCGAGTCAGGCCAGCTCTGAGGTTGGTAAAAAACCATGAGGCCGCGATGGGAAGGGACTAGTTGACCACCCGGCCGCCAACGCCGTCAGCGCTCAAGCGAGCCGCGTCACAGCCCACCCCCCGCTGCCAGGTGTACTCCCTCACCCGCTCTCGCTCGCCTCCCACACAAGCAACACTCATATTATAGCGAATATAAAATATAAGGCGCGGTCACAGACCAAAACAAAGATCACTTCTAGACTGTCTGTGGCAACACGACACTAACGAAATAAAGCAGATCATTCTAGGACAACTGTAGCCCATCCCCCCATCCTGGCGAGCGCTAGCGAGCTGCAATGCCCCACGCAACCATTCTGCTAGCGCCGGGAGGCGTCACCCCCCCAAGATATGGGACACTCAACCATGAGCCCATATCTGAACAGGCAGAATGTCGCTAGAATCTGCCACTCCTAACCACTCTGCCACTCATGGAATGCAAGCTCAGTCTCCAAAAAAAAAATACAACAACATTTTATATATAAAAAAATCTTATCACCCTTCCCAAACATAATACATTAATTCATAACATTGTGCTCCCAGAGCGAGCTTTAAGAAGCACAGCCTACTGAGAGAAAATCATCTGCACTCAGTACTCAGCTACAATATTATCTTAAAATTAATTATTAAAAAGAAAGTTTTTATTTAATTTTTTCATATTTTATTTTAATGTTGTTTTTGGCGGCTACTATAGATGTAGCCTAATTTTCGTCTAATCAAAGCCAACAACTCCTGCCCTGCGACCCTACGCTGATGCTACACACGCGAGCCAACAAGCACCAGCGCAAAAATACACCGCGAGCCAAGACAGGAGGCTATACCAACATACTGTGGTAGCCTACCCCGGATCCTCCACCCACGACAGACACTGACTGAACAGCGAGGGTTCTCCTGCAAACAAAGCCAAAACATTATCAGTGCCCTTAGCATGCCACACATCCAACTTGTGTTCCGGCAGCACAACAACACCTGACACTGATAAACTGTCCAGTTCATCGCAAGACTGGCACTTCTCTTCGCTCTTTCCGGCAACGGGGCCTGCCAATAACCCTTCACTAGTTCTACCTTCGTGATGAGCGAGGCAGCCCCGAAGCGGTCTATGGTGTCGTCAACTCTGGGTAATGGATAGGCGTCTGTCAGGGATAATGCTTCCACACTCTTGCAATCAACACACACACGGACTCTGCCACCAAACTCAGGTTGCAAAGCCACTGGCAACGACCACTCACGACATTCCTCCTCCCTCAGACCCCCTCTCCACACGCTGTCCAGCTCCGCCCTCACAACAGGCTGTCGAGCAGGATTCACACGGCAGGGAACCAACTCGAGCCATGCACCGTCTCCAGCCTCCGTGTCGGATTCTACCCCGCACATCAGACCTAGAGAAGCAACAAAGATGCGGACGGACTGCCACAGCCTAGCAAACAACTCCTCTTGTCGCTCAGGAACAAGAGGTTGCAACTTATCTCGCAGAACAACATGCCCAGTGCCCTCCCACATCTCCTTCACCATGTGGAGAGGGCCCCTCACCCGATGCCCGAAAACAAGCTCATTCGGACTGAAACCGAGACTCTCTCCAGGTACTTCTCTTGCCGCGAACAAAACATACGGCAGACCAAGGTCCCAATCCTTTCCGTTCTCTGCGCAATAACATCGAAGCATGCTTTTCAGCGTGGCGTGCCACCTCTCCAACACCCCTTGACTCTCCGGGTGATACGCAGAAGAGACGACAGTGCTGATGCCATGCTGAATCATAGTTTGTTTGAACAGATTAGATGTAACACTAGAACCTTGGTCCGATTGCACCTCTTGCGGGTAACCATACCGCGAGCAATACCAGAGCAGGTTCCGGACAACAGTTTTCGCCGTGCCATTTCTCATTGGATATGCATCAGGATAACGAGTGGCCACATCCATGATAGTTAATAGAAATTTATTACCGGCACTAGTAGGGGGTAGGGGTCCGACCATATCAATGATGACCTTACTGAAGGGCGGTCCACTGACAGGAATGGGGTGCAACGGGGCTCTCGGAATTGTTTGGTTAGGTTTTCCAACCCTCTGGCACGTATGACACCTTGCTATCCAGGTTACCACCTGCCCCTTCAACCCCGGCCACCAAAACAATTTTTCTAAAGCCGCCACCGTTTTTCTCACCCCTAGATGTCCTGCCAGTGGTATGTCATGCGCCAACCTCAGTAGGCTATCCCTGCACTCCCGTGGCACCACCAACTGGTCCACTACTCCGGACCCCTCTTGCCAACTACGTTTAGGGTCTTGAAAACGCCTATAGAGGATGCCTTCTAAATAAAAAAAATCTCCTGGCTGTGCATCGCCGTCCTCGTCGAGCTCTACAGCTCCATTAGCACACGTTTGGAGCTCAGGGTCCTCTAGTTGCAACCGACGTATATCTGAGGGTGCCAAGCGATCTAACTGCTCCCGGAGCAATGCATGACCTTCCCCGATACTGGGCTGCTCCCTCTGTCTCTCTCGATGTACATAACGTTGCTGTCGTGGAGACTCGTCATGCCCAGCCTCGTCTCTCTCGATGACAGGCCCAGGGGCTACTCCAGAATTAAGTAATGGTGCTAATACTGAATCACCCAGGAGAGCCGCCGAGTCAAAACTCTTAAAACCAACTCCAGCTTTAGCCTCCTCCTGTTGATCGTTCCTCCGCTGGTCTGAAGACGGAGGACTAGGCTGTGACACTTTAGCTGCCCGAGCTCGGGTGACAACACACGCCATGGGTTGTGTCTGGCACCGCTCGACCCACTCTTGCTCTTCCCTACTCACGTCGGCCGGCCTCTCGGCAACGACTAAGGGTAGAACCTCAGAAGCGGGCATTGCAAAGTCGTTGCCGAGAAGAAGGTCGACGCCCTCCACTGGCAGTTTCTCCACAATCCCGACATCCAATTCACGTGCCACACCATCCACCTCCAACTCCAACCGCACCAGCGGGTATGACCGAGTTGCATTAATACCCTGCACCACTACCACCCGAGCCGCGTTTATAGGGTAGCCAGTCAAGTTTTTCATCAGAGTCTGGGAAGCACCTGTATCACGCAAGACCTCTACTCCATGCTTGCGCCCCGCCCACATCACGCAACCCCGCCCTCTATGGTCGCAAAAAACATCCTGAGCAGGGTTCGAGCCTCCCAGGTGCTTCTGCATTGGCTGTGCCTCAGCCTCTGACGAACTGCCCCGGGCAAACTCAGATGACTTCGGAGACACACCAATGTTGCAGGCCAAAGACACAGCTGCTGTAGGTGGTTTGCTAGGATAGACTCTTGCAAAGTGCCCCTTTTTATGACAATGATAACACTCCAACTCCCCTTTGGGCTTCCCTTGGTACTGGGAAGGGCCCGGCCCCTTCTTAAATGGGACGGTGCTAGTCTTGTGGTCAGTCTTGGTATCATGGCTCTTGTACTTGTTTGCATAAGGTATATCACTAACTCGGGGGGGTGGGGCGTCACGCCCCTTGTTACCTGCCTCACTACGCTGGGCAGACCGGCACCCACGAATTAGTGATAGCCGGAGGTCAGCCATCTCAGCTGCCTCCTGTAGAGTTTTTGGGTTCTTTTCTTTAATAGTTAAAGTCATTTCTGTACCATGTGACGCACCCAGTGCGTGGCAACGCAACCTGATTGTACTCCTTGGTACTCCACTGTACCGCCCGTACCACTGTACCGTGCTGGCTGCCTATATTGAGTGTGACAACGTATAACTATGTTCTTTGTATCTCTGCAAAGGTCTCGTCATGTGCTAACCAGTGGTGGGTTTTGTTTTAAGCCATGTCGAGACCTTCCATTTAATATGTAGTATCAATAGAGAAGTTGATAGATAAGACAATGGGAGTTCAGAGAGAGAGAGTGAGTTAGGCTTCAGAGCGAGAGGGTAGCAATGCGCCACGCTGCCGGGGGGGTGGTTGCCAGACGTATGGACTGGTTGGCAGCCTTGCGCTTATAGCTAGGCGCGACAGGGTTGGTAGTCCATTGCCGCCTGCCTATGCTGCCTGGGCTGCCCATGTTGTCGTACTGCACATTGCCTGGAGGCTCGCTGTGTGTTCCATGATCAGGTTGCCTAGAACCTTTGAGATTCTAACATCCCTTGCCCTCTCTCCCAACTTCTCACGGTTGCACTCTTTCTCTCTGACGACATTACTCTCATTTCATTCTTCTCTCTATTTAAATGCATAACCTTCCCTTGAGGTCCTAAAGGAGTTTCAGCACTCACCTCTCGTATTACTCTTAGGACAAGCATATATTTACATGTATTAGATTTAAGGGGTTAATGTGAACAGCGATCTTCTTGATGAGGATAGTTGGTGAACGTTCTACATGTTCACGAGTTATATGCCCAGCTCATCATCCAATTTGTGACTAGACTAGTGCCATGTGTAAGAGCCCGACCATGCCCAGGAGTTGTCTGTAGAGGGGAGAGGACTTAGCCTTGATTTGCCTACCGAGCCAGGAGCGAGTGTAGTACCAGAGACTACAGCTCGCTCGTAGTGCCGGTATATTAGAGTAACGTAATTTATCTGTCCTTGTGTTCTCTGCAGTCTTTTCCTGGGTTCTCGCTTTCGGTGCTGGGACTCGTTGTTCCTGTGACTTGGCCTGCTAGCTAGAACACATGGGGATGATGAGTGGGTTATATCTTTATTTTACTATGCATTGCAGCTCTCTTTAAGTTTATGTATGTAACACTTTACAATACACATTACTCACACACAAGACAACACTATTAATACTTTCATGTATCAATTAACTGCACTGTCGTTTTGCTGCTGTGTCCGGAGTTCTGTTGCGTAGGGCGCATACGGACTCAGAGGGGAGACAGAGTGAGAGAAGCGAAGTAGCCTATGCGGTAGTAGGCTACCGGCGCAGTACTGTTGCCTGCAACCTTTTAGTTATTCCAAGTATAGATTCATTCTTATAATAAGTGACTACTATTTATGTTCCTTCCATGTGTATTATTAGGTATCTACTGGATCATGAACATCTTGTATGCTACATGCTAGTGCATGTTAGTAGGGGACAGTTATTCTAGTGCACGCGCTTTCAAGTAGGCGTGTACATTTGTCATTTAGCATTTCACTGTCATACCTTTAGCCTGCTTCTATTCTACATTATTAGAGGCTTAATATTAACGTAGTTTCTTGAGTATTGCATTTCTTTAGTAATAACGTAACCTATAAATGTCTGAGGGAGTTTAGCCTCATAGCCTACCCCTGTTGTACACTTTCGCCGAGTTAAGGTACCTCGTTACCATAGACGATAACTCTGTAGGGCGTTGGTGCTTTTGTTGTCTGGAGCATATAGTATTTGGGACTGGAATCGAGCGTGTCGTTGTCACATAAGCCATTTCTGTCCTACGATCAAGAATCCCGAATATGTATTGCCGATCCAGCCGTAACAACAGTACTGCGCCGGTAGCCTACTACCGCATAGGCTACTTCGCTTCTCTCACTCTGTCTCCCCTCTGAGTCCGTATGCGCCCGACGCAACAGAACTCCGGACACAGCAGCAAAACGACAGTGCAGTTAATTGATACATGAAAGTATTAATAGTGTTGTCTTGTGTGTGAGTAATGTGTATTGTAAAGTGTTACATACATAAACTTAAAGAGAGCTGCAATGCATAGTAAAATAAAGATATAACCCACTCATCATCCCCATGTGTTCTAGCTAGCAGGCCAAGTCACAGGAACAACGAGTCCCAGCACCGAAAGCGAGAACCCAGGAAAAGACTGCAGAGAACACAAGGACAGATAAATTACGTTACTCTACTATACCGGCACTACGAGCGAGCTGTAGTCTCTGGTACTACACTCGCTCCTGGCTCGGTAGGCAAATCAAGGCTAAGTCCTCGCCCCTCTACAGACAACTCCTGGGCATGGTCGGGCTCTTACACATGGCACTAGTCTAGTCACAAATTGGATGATGAGCTGGGCATATAACTCGTGAACATGTAGAACGTTCACCAACTATCCTCATCAAGAAGATCGCTGTTCACATTAACCCCTTAAATCTAATACATGTAAATATATGCTTGTCCTAAGAGTAATACGAGAGGTGAGTGCTGAAACTCCTTTAGGACCTCAAGGGAAGGTTATGCATTTAAATAGAGAGAAGAATGAAATGAGAGTAATGTCGTCAGAGAGAAAGAGTGCAACCGTGAGAAGTTGGGAGAGAGGGCAAGGGATGTTAGAATCTCAAAGGTTCTAGGCAACCTGATCATGGAACACACAGCGAGCCTCCAGGCAATGTGCAGTACGACAACATGGGCAGCCCAGGCAGCATAGGCAGGCGGCAATGGACTACCAAGCCTGTCGCGCCTAGCTATAAGCGCAAGGCTGCCAACCAGTCCATACGTCTGGCAACCACCCCCCCGGCAGCGTGGCGCATTGCTACCCTCTCGCTCTGAAGCCTAACTCACTCTCTCTCTCTGAACTCCCATTGTCTTATCTATCAACTTCTCTATTGATACTACATATTAAATGGAAGGTCTCGACATGGCTTAAAACAAAACCCACCACTGGTTAGCACATGACGAGACCTTTGCAGAGATACAAAGAACATAGTTATACGTTGTCACACTCAATATAGGCAGCCAGCACGGTACAGTGGTACGGGCGGTACAGTGGAGTACCAAGGAGTACAATCAGGTTGCGTTGCCACGCACTGGGTGCGTCACAGCCCCCCCAAGATTTTAGATAATCGACCTTAGAAGCATTATCAAAATCTGACAGGCAACCAACCGACCTGCTACCCTTAGCTGCCACTAATTGCAAAAGGTGCACAACAACTGAAGTGTGAATTATACATAAAACACAATATCGCATGCATCATGCTACAACAATAAAGACTTACAAAACTAAAAAAAAAAATTCTCGTTTATTTTATTGTTTTATAATCTTTTTGGACGGCGTTATGATAGCCTAATTTTACTCCTGCTCAACCCACACACCGTGCACGACTATCCTGGATCATCAACCCTTGATAGACAATCTGCTATCACGTTCTCACTCCCGGCAATATGCTGAATGTTGAGATTATACTCTTGGAGCATTAGGGACCACCTGGTCAACCGCATATTCCGATTGTGAAACTGATTTAGGAATTTCAAGGGATGATGGTCCGTATAAATCGTCACTACCGGGCCGTAGGCTGGAACATAAACTTCGAAATGTTTGAGCGACAAAACGATAGCAAGAAGCTCCTTCTCTATAGTCGAGTAATTCCTTTGTGCCGAATTAAACTTGCGAGAAAAGAAGCTCACTGGGTGTTCCAAGCCCTCGGAATCAGTCTGCAGTAACACTGCCCCGGCACCCACACCGCTGGCATCAGTCGCCAGCTGAAAACTCCTGGAGAAGTCTGGGGCTCTCAAAATCGGATGTGTACACAGCAGGTGCTTGACTAGGTCGAAAGCCCTCTGACACTCCGCAGCCCAACAGAACTTCACTGACTTCGACAGTAGATCAGTTAACGGTGCTAAGACAGTAGAGTATCCCCGGATGAAGCGCCTATAATAGCCTATCATACCTAGGAACCGCATGACCTGGCGCTTAGTGGTGGGCCTGGGAAACATATTGATAGCCTGTATCTTGCTCAGGGGGGGGCACACCCGGCCTAACCCGACCACGAAGCCAAGATACTGCACAGTAGCCTTTACAAACTCGCACTTCCTCAGGTTCACCACCAGCCCAGCATCGTGCAACTTCCCAAACAGGGTCTCTAAGTGCCTTAGGTGATTTTCAAAATCGTCATCATACACTATCACGTCATCAAGGTAGACCGTGCAGTTAGGGATTTCGTCACAAATATCGTTCATCAGGTTCTGAAACGTGGCAGGTGCGTTCTTAAGCCCATAAGGCATTACGTTACATTGGTAGGTCTTGCCATCTACCACAAAACCACAAACTTGCTTAGCTCGGTCCGACAGGGGTACTTGCCAGTAGCCTTTTACAAGATCAATTTTAGTAAGGTACTTTGCATTCCCTATCTTGTCCACGCTGTCGTCAACTCGAGGCAAAGGGTAAGGGTTGGTAGTGGTCAAGCCATTTAGCCTACGAAAATCTATGCAGAACCGCACCTTGCCGTCAGGTTTTGGCTGCAACGTGACGGGTGATGTCCACTTCACATAACCTTCAGTGATCATCCCTCTCTCAACCATGTACTTTAACTCCTCCCGTAAAGCTGGCAACTTTACCGGGGGCACACGGTAGGGCACTGACTTGAAGGGCACATTATCACCGACGTCCACGTCGTGCGTTACCTGAGTAGTGAGACCTGGGTGTTCGGCGAAAACAGAGGGGTATGACCTGAACAGGCCTAGGACAGCAGCACCCTGGTGCTCAGGCAGGTGACTTACAGCTTGCCTAGCCTCTTGTTCAGTATTCCCCGCCCACTGTTCCGCGGAAATGACGCAGTCCCAGCTATCCTCCTCAGCAGCATGACTGTCCCCACCTCCTTCTCCACCCTGGCCGCTGCAGGCCAGCACAGGGACAGTGAGAGGCTCTGAGGGGCGTCTCACATACTCTTTCATGAGGTTAACATGACATAACTGATGTTTTTTTCTACGGTCAGGTGTTGCAACGAGATAATCAAGGTCGGACAGTTTCTTAGCCACCACATACGGCCCAATAAACTTGGCAGAAAGGGGGTGTCCAGGCAAAGGTAAAAGCAACATTACCTCCTGACCCACCGAAAACTCCCGAAGCTTCACCTTGGCGTCATACTGGTGCTTCATGACCGCCTGTGCATTAACCAAGTTATTACCTGCCGCTGCCATGCAACCTATAAGTCTCTCCCGGCTCTCAAGGATATATTTAAGTACAGACCCCGGCTTCTCTTCGCCCTCCCAGATCTCTTTCACCATACTTAAAGGTCCTCTCACATTATGGCCAAAGACTAGTTGATTTGGACTGAACCCCAGGCTCTCTCCTGGGACTTCACGTGCAGCGAACAGAACATACTCCCAATCAGTGTCATGTTCTGCACAGTAACAGCGTAGCATACTCTTCAGGGTCGATTGCCACCGCTCCAAGACTCCCTGACTCTCGGGATGGTAGGCTGACGACACTACAGAACATATACCGTGCAACTGAAGGGTTTGCTTGAACAATTTGGATGTAAAATTGCTCCCCTGGTCTGACTGCACCTCACGTGGAAATCCATAACGGGAACAGAACAATAATAAGTTTTTAACAACTGCCTTTGCCGAGCCGTTTCTCATGGGGTATGCGTCCGGGTATCTCGTAGCCACATCCATGATTGTCAACAGGAATTTATTGCCACTACTAGTAGGCGGGAAAGGGCCAACCAAATCTACTACAACTTTGCTGAACGGAGGCCCGGTGACAGGTATGGGAAACAAAGGTGCCTTCGGGATGGTCTGGTTAGGCTTCCCCGTTGTCTGGCAGGTCGCACACCCAGCCACCCATGCACAGACATCAGCCTTGACCCCAGGCCACCAGAAAAACCTGCCCAATGCCGCCAATGTTTTTGTTACCCCCAAATGACCCGCCACCGGCACATCATGCGCCAGACACAATAAGGACTCTCTATACTTATTTGGAACAACCACCTGGTCTACTACCCTCGCACCGCCCTCCCACTTCGATTTGGGGTCTAGAAATCTGCGGTACAATATCCTGTTGAGCCTAAAGAAATCTCCCGGCTTCGCATCCCCATCTTCCTCCAACTCTATGGCACCATTGCTATAACGAGCTAGGCTAGCGTCTTGCAGCTGCTGCTCACTAATGTCCCTGGGCGTCAATGCATCAAGATGGTTTTGTAATAAGACATTACCCCGGCTAGTAGGCTCTACTGCCTTAGTGGCTCTCGCTACAGCTCTTGCCTCACGCGAAGTCTTACCCAACTCTGCCTTGTTACACACCATATCTGGGCCAGAGTCAACTCCCGTGTTTATTATAGGTCCAAGTACCGAATCACCGAGAAGTGCAGCAGAATCAATGTCCCTTTTCCTGCCCTTAGCAACCTTCTCCTGATCCTTCCTCCACTGTCCCCGAGGTTGAGTGCTAGGCTGTGCAGGAGCCGCAGAGCGAGATCGGGTTACCACACAGGCCATCTCATCCTGTTGGCACCTCCCAACCCATTCCCGATTCTCACCATCCACGTCGGCCGCCCTCTCGGCAACGACTAAGGGTGGAGTCCCGGAAGTGGGCACCGCAAAGTCGTTGCCGAGAAGAAGGTCGACGCCCTCAACTGGCAAACACTCAACGATCCCTACATCCAGCTCCCTGCACACCTCTCCCACTCTCAACTCCAACCTCACAAGTGGGTATGACCTCGTAGCATTTATACCCTGCACCACAACAACTCTGGCCGCATTTATCGGTTTCCCTGTGAAGTTCCTCAACAAAGTTTGCGAAGCCCCCGTATCCCTCAGCAAGTCAACCCTCCGTAGTTCACTCCCCCAGCTCACAAACCCGTGTCCCCGATGGTTACAGAAAGTGTCCCGGACAGGTGTCGAGCCTTCCGTACGCTTCTTTACCGCGTGTGCCTCAGCTGCTGACAACCTACCCCGGGCAGTTGCTGCAGCCTTCAGAGACACACCGATACTGTGAACCAATGACACCGGCTTAGCGGGAGTGTTACTAGGGCACTCACGTGAATAATGGCCTAGCTTCTGACATTTGTAACATTTCACATCCCCAATGGGCTTCTTCCCTTGTGCGGGCGAAGAAGGGGCCTGACCTTTAGTAAACGGGAGAGGCTTGTGTTTGTAGGTGTTATTAGGTGCAATGCTTTTAGTGTGGTTATGTGTGTCATAGGATTTGTTATTATCGAAAACTCTGGTGGGTGGGGTATAGCGCCCCTTCTGCCCTGACTCAGCCCTCTGAGCGGCACCGCAACCACGAATCAATGATAATCTGAAGTCTGCCATCTTGGCAGCCTCCTCTACTGTCTTGGGACATTTTTCCTTAATGTTCAGCGTTAGATCGGTTCCAGTACATTTGTAAAACTGTTCCAGATAGAAAAGTTGCTTAATTTCCTCAGCCGACTCTGCGTGCTCGGACCGAAACCAGTTATTACATGCATCTGTTAAGTCCCGTGCGTGCTCCATAAAACTGACGTCGCTCTTCTTATTCACGCCACGGAACTTCAATCTATAAGTTTCGGGTTGCAGTTCGTAGGCCCGGAGCACAGCCTCCTTCACCAGTCCATACACGACACTCTCGTCCAGTGACAGTGCATCGTAGGCTTTCAACCCCTTACCCACTAGACGTGATGAAACTAATGCTGCCCATTTAACCTCCGGCCAGTCATACTCACGACACTTCTTTTCGAAACGAGCAAAAAACTCAGTCACTGCTGTCTCATCAAATGCGGGTACTAACTTAATTAAATGCGAAAGTGAGTCTGTAACCCGGTGCCCACCACCGAGATGACGCCCCGTGGTCTCTACTCTAGACTTCTCGACATCCATTTCAGCCTGGTACCTGGTTGCATCCTGATTGGCTTGGATTCTAGCAACCTCTATGCATTCTATACTAGACTGTTGACTCTCTTGCAACTTAAGCTTAGCTAGTTCTAGCTGAAATAACATCTCAGGAGACAGGCCTGGGGGGGGAGAGCACAAAATGGGGGATCCACACCGAGACGTGTTTACGGGTAAGCCAGCTTGCCATTGAGAACCCTCCTGCTGCATCGTGCTAAGAATCGCTGGCTGAGGGCCCAGCTCAGGGGTAGAGTGGAATGGAGGCTTGGAGGGAACCCCCCAAGACCCCACTCCACCCACCGCCCCATCGCCATCACCCAACAAACATGCCACCAAATTCTTCTTGGGCCAACTGTCAGGACAGTCCCGCCCCAAAACCGTGGCTAAACAGCGAAGACCGTAACAATCAATAGCCTGCAGGCGCTGTTCGGTCAAAGGTGTCTGCAAAAATGCCCGGGCATCCCTCTCTCCACTTATAACACTCCCCTCCCTAAATATCTGTTGTACTTGCTGGTCACTAGGCTGTACCGTGTTATCCTCCCCCGTAAATGATGAGTCATTAGACATAGTGCTGGTTATACAATTGCTGTTCATAAAAAAAAAGAAGTGCTTATTACTAATTGCAGTCTCGACTCACAAAATGTTAAAGATGCTTGAATGACTCTACTCTAGACACCCCCAACGAAACAATCTGCAAGTCCACCAATACAATAATGACACAATAAAAATTCCTCCAATATGCAAGAAAATTCTAGCCAGCTCTACTAGGTAGCATAGAATAGTTCTCCAAAAAACATGTGATAGGATACTACTGAATCTTGTGCAAGGTCGCCATTTTGTTACGGCTGGATCGGCAATACATATTCGGGATTCTTGATCGTAGGACAGAAATGGCTTATGTGACAACGACACGCTCGATTCCAGTCCCAAATACTATATGCTCCAGACAACAAAAGCACCAACGCCCTACAGAGTTATCGTCTATGGTAACGAGGTACCTTAACTCGGCGAAAGTGTACAACAGGGGTAGGCTATGAGGCTAAACTCCCTCAGACATTTATAGGTTACGTTATTACTAAAGAAATGCAATACTCAAGAAACTACGTTAATATTAAGCCTCTAATAATGTAGAATAGAAGCAGGCTAAAGGTATGACAGTGAAATGCTAAATGACAAATGTACACGCCTATTTGAAAGCGCGTGCACTAGAATAACTGTCCCCTACTAACATGCACTAGCATGTAGCATACAATATGTTCATGATCCAGTAGATACCTAATAATACACATGGAAGGAACATAAATAGTAGTCACTTATTATAATAATGAATCTATACTTGGAATAACTAAAAGGTTGCAGGCAACAGTACTGCGCCGGTAGCCTACTACCGCATAGGCTACTTCGCTTCTCTCACTCTGTCTCCCCTCTGAGTCCGTATGCGCCCTACGCAATAGAACTCCGGACACAGCAGCAAAACGACAGTGCAGTTAATTGATACATGAAAGTATTAATAGTGTTGTCTTGTGTGTGAGTAATGTGTATTGTAAAGTGTTACATACATAAACTTAAAGAGAGCTGCAATGCATAGTAAAATAAAGATATAACCCACTCATCATCCCCATGTGTTCTAGCTAGCAGGCCAAGTCACAGGAACAACGAGTCCCAGCACCGAAAGCGAGAACCCAGGAAAAGACTGCAGAGAACACAAGGACAGATAAATTACGTTACTCTACTATACCGGCACTACGAGCGAGCTGTAGTCTCTGGTACTACACTCGCTCCTGGCTCGGTAGGCAAATCAAGGCTAAGTCCTCGCCCCTCTACAGACAACTCCTGGGCATGGTCGGGCTCTTACACATGGCACTAGTCTAGTCACAAATTGGATGATGAGCTGGGCATATAACTCGTGAACATGTAGAACGTTCACCAACTATCCTCATCAAGAAGATCGCTGTTCACATTAACCCCTTAAATCTAATACATGTAAATATATGCTTGTCCTAAGAGTAATACGAGAGGTGAGTGCTGAAACTCCTTTAGGACCTCAAGGGAAGGTTATGCATTTAAATAGAGAGAAGAATGAAATGAGAGTAATGTCGTCAGAGAGAAAGAGTGCAACCGTGAGAAATTGGGAGAGAGGGCAAGGGATGTTAGAATCTCAAAGGTTCTAGGCAACCTGGTCATAGAGCACACAGCGAGCCTCCAGGCAATGTGCAGTACGACAACATGGGCAGCCCAGGCAGCATAGGCAGGCGGCAATGGACTACCAACCCTGTCGCGCCTAGCTATAAGCGCAAGGCTGCCAACCAGTCCATACGTCTGGCAACCACCCCCCCGGCAGCGCGGCGCGCTGCTACCCTCTCGCTCTGAAGACTAACTCACTCTCTCTCTCTGAATTCCCATTGTCTTATCTATCAACTTCTCTATTGATACTACATATTAAATGGAAGGTCTCGACATGGCTTAAAACAAAACCCACCACTGGTTAGCACATGACGAGACCTTTGCAGAGATACAAAGAACATAGTTATACGTTGTCACACTCAATATAAGCAGCCAGCACGGTACAGCGCGGTACCGTCGCGGTACAGTGGAGTACCAAGGAGTACAATCAGGTTACGTTGCCATGCACTGGGTGTGTCACAGCCCCCCCAAGATTTTAGATAATCGACCTTAGAAGCATTATCAAAATCTGACAGGCAACCAACCGACCTGCTACCCTTAGCTGCCACTAATTGCAAAAGGTGCACAACAACTGAAGTGTGAATTATACATAAAACACAATATCGCATGCATCATGCTACAACAATAAAGACTTACAAAACTAAAAAAAAAATTCTCGTTTATTTTATTGTTTTATAATCTTTTTGGACGGCGTTATGATAGCCTAATTTTACTCCTGCTCAACCCACACACCGTGCACGACTATCCTGGATCATCAACCCTTGATAGACAATCTGCTATCACGTTCTCACTCCCGGCAATATGCTGAATGTTGAGATTATACTCTTGGAGCATTAGGGACCACCTGGTCAACCGCATATTCCGATTGTGAAACTGATTTAGGAATTTCAAGGGATGATGGTCCGTATAAATCGTCACTACCGGGCCGTAGGCTGGAACATAAACTTCGAAATGTTTGAGCGACAAAACGATAGCAAGAAGCTCCTTCTCTATAGTCGAGTAATTCCTTTGTGCCGAATTAAACTTGCGAGAAAAGAAGCTCACTGGGTGTTCCAAGCCCTCGGAATCAGTCTGCAGTAACACTGCCCCGGCACCCACACCGCTGGCATCAGTCGCCAGCTGAAAACTCCTGGAGAAGTCTGGGGCTCTCAAAATCGGATGTGTACACAGCAGGTGCTTGACTAGGTCGAAAGCCCTCTGACACTCCGCAGCCCAACAGAACTTCACTGACTTCGACAGTAGATCAGTTAACGGTGCTAAGACAGTAGAGTATCCCCGGATGAAGCGCCTATAATAGCCTATCATACCTAGGAACCGCATGACCTGGCGCTTAGTGGTGGGCCTGGGAAACATATTGATAGCCTGTATCTTGCTCAGGGGGGGGCACACCCGGCCTAACCCGACCACGAAGCCAAGATACTGCACAGTAGCCTTTACAAACTCGCACTTCCTCAGGTTCACCACCAGCCCAGCATCGTGCAACTTCCCAAACAGGGTCTCTAAGTGCCTTAGGTGATTTTCAAAATTGTCATCATACACTATCACGTCATCAAGGTAGACCGTGCAGTTAGGGATTTCGTCACAAATATCGTTCATCAGGTTCTGAAACGTGGCAGGTGCGTTCTTAAGCCCATAAGGCATTACGTTACATTGGTAGGTCTTGCCATCTACCACAAAACCACAAACTTGCTTAGCTCGGTCCGACAGGGGTACTTGCCAGTAGCCTTTTACAAGATCAATTTTAGTAAGGTACTTTGCATTCCCTATCTTGTCCACGCTGTCGTCAACTCGAGGCAAAGGGTAAGGGTTGGTAGTGGTCAAGCCATTTAGCCTACGAAAATCTATGCAGAACCGCACCTTGCCGTCAGGTTTTGGCTGCAACATGACGGGTGATGTCCACTTCACATAACCTTCAGTGATCATCCCTCTCTCAACCATGTATTTTAACTCCTCCCGTAAAGCTGGCAACTTTACCGGGGGCACACGGTAGGGCACTGACTTGAAGGGCACATTATCACCGACGTCCACGTCGTGCGTTACCTGAGTAGTGAGACCTGGGTGTTCGGCGAAAACAGAGGGGTATGACCTGAACAGGCCTAGGACAGCAGCACCCTGGTGCTCAGGCAGGTGACTTACAGCTTGCCTAGCCTCTTGTTCAGTATTCCCCGCCCACTGTTCCGCGGAAATGACACAGTCCCAGCTATCCTCCTCAGCAGCATGACTGTCCCCACCTCCTTCTCCACCCTGGCCGCTGCAGGCCAGCACAGGGACAGTGAGAGGCTCTGAGGGGCGTCTCACATACTCTTTCATGAGGTTAACATGACATAACTGATGTTTTTTTCTACGGTCAGGTGTTGCAACGAGATAATCAAGGTCGGACAGTTTCTTAGCCACCACATACGGCCCAATGAACTTGGCAGAAAGGGGGTGTCCAGGCAAAGGTAAAAGCAACATTACCTCCTGGCCCACCGAAAACTCCCGAAGCTTCACCTTGGCGTCATACTGGTGCTTCATGACCGCCTGTGCATTAACCAAGTTATTACCTGCCGCTGCCATGCAACCTATAAGTCTCTCCCGGCTCTCAAGGATATATTTAAGTACAGACCCCGGCTTCTCTTCGCCCTCCCAGATCTCTTTCACCATACTTAAAGGTCCTCTCACATTATGGCCAAAGACTAGTTGATTTGGACTGAACCCCAGGCTCTCTCCTGGGACTTCACGTGCAGCGAACAGAACATACGGCAGACCCAAATCCCAATCAGTGTCATGTTCTGCACAGTAACAGCGTAGCATACTCTTCAGGGTCGAGTGCCACCGCTCCAAGACTCCCTGACTCTCGGGATGGTAGGCTGACGACACTACAGAACATATACCGTGCAACTGAAGGGTTTGCTTGAACAATTTGGATGTAAAATTGCTCCCCTGGTCTGACTGCACCTCACGTGGAAATCCATAACGGGAACAGAACAATAATAAGTTTTTAACAACTGCCTTTGCCGAGCCGTTTCTCATGGGGTATGCGTCCGGGTATCTCGTAGCCACATCCATGATTGTCAACAGGAATTTATTGCCACTACTAGTAGGCGGGAAAGGGCCAACCAAATCTACTACAACTTTGCTGAACGGAGGCCCGGTGACAGGTATGGGAAACAAAGGTGCCTTCGGGATGGTCTGGTTAGGCTTCCCCGTTGTCTGGCAGGTCGCACACCCAGCCACCCAGGCACAGACATCAGCCTTGACCCCAGGCCACCAGAAAAACCTGCCCAATGCCGCCAATGTTTTTGTTACCCCCAAATGACCCGCCACCGGCACATCATGCGCCAGACACAATAAGGACTCTCTATACTTATTTGGAACAACCACCTGGTCTACTACCCTCGCACCGCCCTCCCACTTCGATTTGGGGTCTAGAAATCTGCGGTACAATATCCTGTTGAGCCTAAAGAAATCTCCCGGCTTCGCATCCCCATCTTCCTCCAACTCTATGGCACCATTGCTATAACGAGCTAGGCTAGCGTCTTGCAGCTGCTGCTCACTAATGTCCCTGGGCGTCAATGCATCAAGATGGTTTTGTAATAAGACATTACCCCGGCTAGTAGGCTCTACTGCCTTAGTGGCTCTCGCTACAGCTCTTGCCTCACGCGAAGTCTTACCCAACTCTGCCTTGTTACACACCATATCTGGGCCAGAGTCAACTCCCGTGTTTATTATAGGTCCAAGTACCGAATCACCGAGAAGTGCAGCAGAATCAATGTCCCTTTTCCTGCCCTTAGCAACCTTCTCCTGATCCTTCCTCCACTGTCCCCGAGGTTGAGTGCTAGGCTGTGCAGGAGCCGCAGAGCGAGATCGGGTTACCACACAGGCCATCTCATCCTGTTGGCACCTCCCAACCCATTCCCGATTCTCACCATCCACGTCGGCCGCCCTCTCGGCAACGACTAAGGGTGGAGTCCCGGAAGTGGGCACCGCAAAGTCGTTGCCGAGAAGAAGGTCGACGCCCTCAACTGGCAAACACTCAACGATCCCTACATCCAGCTCCCTGCACACCTCTCCCACTCTCAACTCCAACCTCACAAGTGGGTATGACCTCGTAGCATTTATACCCTGCACCACAACAACTCTGGCCGCATTTATCGGTTTCCCTGTGAAGTTCCTCAACAAAGTTTGCGAAGCCCCCGTATCCCTCAGCAAGTCAACCCTCCGTAGTTCACTCCCCCAGCTCACAAACCCGTGTCCCCGATGGCCACAGAAAGTGTCCCGGACAGGTGTCGAGCCTTCCGTACGCTTCTTTACCGCGTGTGCCTCAGCTGCTGACAACCTACCCCGGGCAGTTGCTGCAGCCTTCAGAGACACACCGATACTGTGAACCAATGACACCGGCTTAGCGGGAGTGTTACTAGGGCACTCACGTGAATAATGGCCTAGCTTCTGACATTTGTAACATTTCACATCCCCAATGGGCTTCTTCCCTTGTGCGGGCGAAGAAGGGGCCTGACCTTTAGTAAACGGGAGAGGCTTGTGTTTGTAGGTGTTATTAGGTGCAATGCATTTAGTGTGGTTATGTGTGTCATAGGATTTGTTATTATCGAAAACTCTGGTGGGTGGGGTATAGCGCCCCTTCTGCCCTGACTCAGCCCTCTGAGCGGCACCGCAACCACGAATCAATGATAATCTGAGGTCTGCCATCTTGGCAGCCTCCTCTACTGTCTTGGGACATTTTTCCTTAATGTTCAGCGTTAGATCGGTTCCAGTACATTGGTAAAACTGTTCCAGATAGAAAAGTTGCTTAATTTCCTCAGCCGACTCTGCGTGCTCGGACCGAAACCAGTTATTACCTGCATCTGTTAAGTCCCGTGCGTGCTCCATAAAACTGACGTCGCTCTTCTTATTCACGCCACGGAACTTCAATCTATAAGTTTCGGGTTGCAGTTCGTAGGCCCGGAGCACAGCCTCCTTCACCAGTCCATACACGACACTCTCGTCCAGTGACAGTGCATCGTAGGCTTTCAACCCCTTACCCACTAGACGTGATGAAACTAATGCTGCCCATTTAACCTCCGGCCAGTCATACTCACGACACTTCTTTTCAAAACTAGCAAAAAACTCAGTCACTGCTGTCTCATCAAATGCGGGTACTAACTTAATTAAATGCGAAAGTGAGTCTGTAACCCGGTGCCCACCACCGAGATGACGCCCCGTGGTCTCTACTCTAGACTTCTCGACATCCATTTCAGCCTGGTACCTGGTTGCATCCTGATTGGCTTGGATTCTAGCAACCTCGATGCGTTCTATACTAGCCTGTTGTATCTGAGTCTCCTGCAGCTTAAACTTAGCTAGTTCTAGCTGAAATAACATCTCAGGAGACAGGCCTGGGGGGGGGGGAGAGCACAAAATGGGGGATCCACACCGAGACATGTTTACGGGTAAGCCAGCTTGCCCTTGAGAACCCTCCTGCTGCATCGTGCTAAGACTCGCTGGCTGAGGGCCCAGCTCAGGGGTAGAGTGGAATGGAGGCTTGGAGGGAACCCCCAAGACCCCACTCCACCCACCGCCCCATCGCCATCACCCAACAAACATGCCACCAAATTCTTCTTGGGCCAACTGTCAGGACAGTCCCGCCCCAAAACCGTGGCTAAACAGCGAAGACCGTAACAATCAATAGCCTGCAGGCGCTGTTCGGTCAAAGGTGTCTGCAAAAATGCCCGGGCATCCCTCTCTCCACTTATAACACTCCCCTCCCCAAACATCTGTTGTACTTGCTGGTTACTAGGCTGTACCGTGTTATCCTCCCCCGTAAATGATGAGTCATTAGACATAGTGCTGGTTATACAATTGCTGTTCATAAAAAAAAAAAAGTGCTTATTACTAATTGCAGTCTCGACTCACAAAATGTTAAAGATGCTTGAATGACTCTACTCTAGACACCCTAACGAAACAATCTGCAAGTCCACCAATACAATAATGACACAATAAAAATTCCTCCAATATGCAAGAAAATTCTAGCCAGCTCTACTAGGTAGCATAGAATAGTTCTCCAAAAAACATGTGATAGGATACTACTGAATCTTGTGCAAGGTCGCCATTTTGTTACGGCTGGATCGGCAATACATATTCGGGATTCTTGATCGTAGGACAGAAATGGCTTATGTGACAACGACACGCTCGATTCCAGTCCCAAATACTATATGCTCCAGACAACAAAAGCACCAACGCCCTACAGAGTTATCGTCTATGGTAACAAGGTACCTTAACTCGGCGAAAGTGTACAACAGGGGTAGGCTATGAGGCTAAACTCCCTCAGACATATTTTATAGGTTACGTTATTACTAAAGAAATGCAATACTCAAGAAACTACGTTAATATTAAGCCTCTAATAATGTAGAATAGAAGCAGGCTAAAGGTATGACAGTGAAATGCTAAATGACAAATGTACACGCCTACTTGAAAGCGCGTGCACTAGAATAACTGTCCCCTACTAACATGCACTAGCATGTAGCATACAAGATGTTCATGATCCAGTAGATACCTAATAATACACATGGAAGGAACATAAACAGTAGTCACTTATTGTAATAATGAATCTATATTTGGAATAACTAAAAGGTTGCAGGCAACAGTACTGCGCCGGTAGCCTACTACCGCATAGGCTACTTCGCTTCTCTCACTCTGTCTCCCCTCTGAGTCCGTATGCGCCCTACGCAATAGAACTCCGGAAACAGCAGCAAAACGACAGTGCAGTTAATTGATACATGAAAGTATTAATAGTGTTGTCTTGTGTGTGAGTAATGTGTATTGTAAAGTGTTATATACATAAACTTAAAGAGAGCTGCAATGCATAGTAAAATAAAGATATCACCCACTCATCATCCCCATGTGTTCTAGCTAGCAGGCCAAGTCACAGGAACAACGAGTCCCAGCACCGAAAGCAAGAACCCAGGAAAAGACTGTAGAGAACACAAGGACAGATAAATTACGTTACTCTACTATACCGGCACTACGAGCGAGCTGTAGTCTCTGGTACTGCACTCGCTCCTGGCTCGGTAGGCAAATCAAGGCTAAGTCCTCGCCCCTCTACAGACAACTCCTGGGCATGGTCGGGCTCTTACACATGGCACTAGTCTAGTCACAAATTGGATGATGAGCTGGGCATATAACTCGTGAACATGTAGAACGTTCACCAACTATCCTCATCAAGAAGATCGCTGTTCACATTAACCCCTTAAATCTAATACATGTAAATATATGCTTGTCCTAAGAGTAATACGAGAGGTGAGTGCTGAAACTCCTTTAGGACCTCAAGGGAAGGGTATGCATTTAAATAGTAGAGAGAAGAATGAAATGAGAGTAATGTCGTCAGAGAGAAAGAGTGCAACCATGAGAAGCTGGGAGAGGGGGCAAGGGATGTTAGAATCTCAAAGGTTCTAGGCAACCTGGTCATAGAGCACACAGCGAGCCTCCAGGCAATGTGCTGTACGACAACATGGGCAGCCCAGGCAGCCTAGGCAGGCGGCAATGTACTACCAACCCTGTCGCACCTAGCTATAAGCGCAGGGCTGCCAACCGGTCCATACGTCTGGCAACCACCCCCCCGGCAGCGTGGCGCACCGCTACCCTCTCGCTCTGAAGTCTAACTCACTCTCTCTCTCTGAATTCCTATCATCTCATCTATCAACTCCTCTATTGATACTACATATTAAATGGAAGGTCTCGACATGGCTTAAAACAAAACCCACCACTGGTTAGCACATGACGAGACCTTTGCAGAGATACAAAGAACATAGTTATACGTTGTCACACTCAATATAAGCAGCCAGCACGGTACACGGACCGTGACTGTACAATGGAGTACCAAGGAGTACAATCAGGTTGCGTTGCTACGCACTGGGTGCGTCACACAAGTAACTAGATTAAAAAGGAAAATAAAATATTTATATGAAGATTAATATATAAATCATAATAATTTATCTCTATGAAGAGAAAAACAAGTAAAAAAGAAAAGAACCTTATATACTAATGTAAACTAATGACACACGTAATAATAGGAATCAGGCTATGACAGACGACACTACTCTCTGGTTATCAGCACAGCTAGCGGTATTTAGTAGCACACAATACAGGATAACACCTCCACACAAATCTCCAGGAGCCGATATATCCAAGACGCTGGTTGAGTATATACTGATTGCATATGAATTCAAGAGGAATTACAACACCCTCCGTCACAGCCTGAACCCCTTATATACGTACAGAAAGGTAACTAGAAAACAGAAGATTGGCAAGTACAGCGCCATCTATTATTAAGAACATTAAATAATATACAAAATGAATCTCAACTGAGACGTCATAGTCGACCCTGGCTGGCACAACAAAACAACTCAGAGTGCCGAGCTATAGAGAGTCGAAAGGGGTCGAGCACAGCAGAAACTCTCGAAGCTTCACAGTGGCGAGGGATGTGACACTCTCTCTCTCTCTCAACTCGCAGACTACGAGGTCCGTTCATTCAAGTTTTTAAAATATATAATGGGTTTGATAATGTGTATCATAGCAAAATGTTTAACCTCTATGTGAATATAATACGCAACCATGGCTGGCAGTTAGAATTGAACAGATTAAGCACTAGTATTATTTTGTGGAAACTGTTTCCCATTTAATATCTTTTCTACCTGGAAGAAACTTTCCTCAGAAGTTGTAATCATTTCCTCAGTTGAGCAGTTCAAGAAAACAGTAGATAGTATTGTGCACACTCTGTAAGGAGAGTAGTGCATTGAAAATGTCTCTCCTTCCACTTCGAATATTTCCCCGTAATGGACCGGAAGGTCTTTGAGATACTAACCATTCCCTGTAACTCCTTGTATCTCTCACAGCACACACTTTCTACAACTAAGATTTAACCGGTCTGAATGTGGTATATTTCCCTTCATTAGCGTGTGCGATGCATTTGATACACATAGAGGAGAGTTGATGGTAAAACTGCCAATTAATCCTATTCCTTATTTGGGGGTTTGTAAAGGTGAGAGGCTGGGATCACAGATAGAGACAGAGAAAGGGGAAGTGAGAAGGCGAGCCCTGCTACTCAAGGGCTCTACTGTATACTCACACCTCAATCAAAAGTGAACACCGACTTTGATAGAAATTTGTATAAAGTTCTACATTGACTTGATTAAAATAAAAAGTATAGGTCACATACAATTAAATGCAGACCGTGTATAGTATGTATGGTATTGAATAAATGGGAGAAACTTATTCAAACGATAAATAATGAACTAAACAATCAATAACAGTCGCAAAACTATTCCAGCCTATCTTTGCCTGTAGTCATTTCCTTTTATGATATAAAAGCCCGAATGTGTAAGCAATTTGAGAACCTAGGAATAAATCGTAGAGGGCACGTTGATGTGTATTGCAATAATGGTGAACATAATATCCTGAATACTGTATGGGATTGGATTTATTTACGGTATTATTATATTGAAATCACATTAAGTAATGATCGTAGAAATTAGTGCAATGAGAGAGAGGGAGAGAGAACCACTACAGCCAAGATTCGTGTAACCCACATTGTGTTTAGAGACTCATTTTGAGAATACAATTATACAGTATATTGGATTTTTAAATTCCTAATAAATGTTAAATGCCGGCTATTGTAAGCGTGTGCAATGGTGGTTTAACAATAACTTGCAATACATGAGCGCAATCGTCGCTAATCACTAACTGCCAGCTAGAGAAGGAAGGTGGGGGAGTTGGTGATAATTTGGGGGAGGAAGGTGGGGGTAGACTTGGACCCGACTCTCCCCTTCCACCTGCCCAGGGTGGAGTAAGGGAAGGAAGGACTCACCCATGAGCAACTTTTAGTACGCGTGAGTGTACATCCATGGGGTATTCATTGTAACTCTTTGTAACTTCCTCGTAGATTTTCATGACTCCGATTCCTTTCCCACGCATTGAGAGCAATTACTCTTGCACTTTGATCTCACCCATGCACTGATTGTGTATGACCGGAAGGAGTGAGAGAATTGTCCACCACCCACCTATTAGTCCATGAGCCAGGCCAGATATCGGTACCACCTGGGGTGACTAAACACGAATGGTACTAAAATGTTTATAGAGTGACTTTAAGTACATTAAGATATGATAGCCTTCTCGCACTGGTAGCTTAGTCTAATTTTTTTGATGCAATAGGGGCGCTACCCAAAAATAAAGATTTTTAGCGTGACGCTCGGCGTTTTCCTCATTTTCTTTAAAATCCATCACACAATCATCGCGAAACTTTGAACACCTATGTAGAATTATATTCTCTACCAGAGTTGTTCCTAGGTATTTTTCAAATTTCCTCATATTTCGGAATATACTCTATATTTTGGGTATTTTCCTCTAAATCTAGAATAAATCCTTAAATATGGGGAACATTGAAAAATATATTCTAACAGCTCTTGTAGCTTATTTGATTCTCTACAAGAATTATTCCGATGTGTATTTCAAGTTTCTCCATATTTAGGGGTTTATTTCATATTTGGGGATTTTTTGATATATTTTGGGATAATTTGGAGATCGATACAGCCCTTTGTATCCAGAAGCTGGAATGCTCAAAGGATGACATTCCACTGCCAGCAAACATCTACCCTGGTGTGTTCACAACCCTGGCCTGGGATAACATTGACCAACTTGAAGAGACCCTAAGTGGAGCAGGTACTTCTCATAGAGTCAATGGCATTGCTGTCCAGTCCAAGGTTGCAGGCTCTGTGCCAGAGAAAGTCCTGCCAGAGATTACCAAGTCCAAGATAAGAAGCATCACTCAGACATCATCAATGCTGCCAATATACAATGTTGGGCGGCGGGCAGGGCCACCTAGGATTGAGACTGCGTATGTCGACACTACCAAGGAAGTCCAGGATTCAAAGACAAAGAACCATATCTGGCTTCTTACTCGAATGTCAGACCATGAGGACCAGTCCATCAGCAGTTGGACTGGGTTCAACATCAAAATGCGCAGAGACATTGCAGTGGTTCAGGACACTGTAAGCTACCTGCCCACTATCAATGCTCCCGCAACAGAAATGTCCACCGTTAATGAAATCTTGGAACAAACGCATGCTATCATGCAGTCCTTACAGCTTAACAAGATTGTGTGCGTGTTTGATCAAGCACTCTATGCCAAAGCTGCCGAAGTTATCTGGAAACAAGAGAAGTTCAAGAACATTATCATCAGGATGGGCGTCTTCCACACAATCTGTAATCTCATCTCCACCATAGGAAAGAGGTTTCAAGATGCAGGTCTTAGAGATCTGTGTGTGGAATCAGGTATCATCGCAGAAGGATCAGTGTCAGGAGTGATGAACGGCAAGAGGTACAACAGAGCAGTGAGACTACACAAGCTCGTGTATGAAGCACTGATGAGGCTTGCATGGAAAGGCTTCCTTTCATGGCTAGAAGAAAACCATTCAAGGGACATACACCATCTAGATGAAACACTGAAGGACATCAACAGCTTTCACAGCAATGTGTCTCAGGGACTCTTTCAAGAGCTGATGGAGAGTGAATCATGCACACATATCATGAAGCTTTTCCAAGTTTATCTTGAGACCCTCAGAGATGAACACAACCTCTCAGCATTCTGGATGTCATACCTGGACATGGTTGAGATCATGCTGGACTTAATTCGAGCCTCCAGAGAAGGCAACTGGATGCTCCACCTAGGAGCAATCCGACAGATGATACCGTGGTGTTTTGCCTATGACAAAGTGAACTATGCCCGGTTCCTAACCTACTACTATGCCTTGATGTCTCGACTGCCCATTGAACACCCAGAGGTCCATGAACACTTCATGCAAGGTGGCTTTTCGGTCCAGATCGGTAGCAAGAATCCCTTTGGACGGATCCCTGTGGACCAGACAATCGAAGAGACGATCAACAAAGACACCCAGACACCAGGGGGCACAAAAGGCTTCAGCCTGAAAGGCGGAGCTGTCGCCAGGTACTACCTGACATCGGAGTATCGCAGCAGGTACTTAAGGCAGCTCAGGACTATGGTAGTAGGCCAAAAGTATACTGACTTCAGCCACCCAGACCTACAGATGGCCAGGATTAGAAGAGATGAGGCCGATGTCCAATCTTTAGTTCAACTGATGGAGACCAGCTGGTTGAACCCCTTCAACGCAGAGCAAGAAGATCTTGTCAGTTTGTCAACTGCGACTATGGCACCACCAGAAGTTGTCAAAGACCTTCTAGGGGCCTACAGAATAGGAGAGGATGCATATCAAGCCTTCAAGGAAGAGCGCCTGGAGATCGATACGCCAACTATACAGTTTCATGACACGATGAAGAAGACGAAACTGAGAACGTTCACTAACATCAGAATGAAGCCACGCTCACAAGACCATGCCAAGGAGGCTATCTTAAAGGCTGACAGGAACCTATTTGGCCAGATGATCCTTGTTGCCGAGAACAGAAAGCTCAAAATGAGTGATGTCTTGGCTCATCCCCTTGGGCCTTTGCCTTGGGCACTTGCCAGCGGTGATGGGTCTCTCCGCAAGACCAACAAGGCTGCCCTAGCAAAGGAGTTAGAGAGGAATGTTTCTCCTGCAGAAGTGATACCCGAGCCCTCTGCTACCATAATTGATGGGATGAGACTGGTCCACAAACTGAAGGGAAACGACAAAACTTTTTCACAGCTTGCAGGTACAGCACTGAGTCACGCTGTTCATGAAGGTGCTAAGAGCAGGCGCATTGATGTTGTGTTTGATATCTACAAGGAGACATCCATCAAGGATGCAGAACGAGCCAAAAGAAGTGCAGGCACAGGAATTCATTTCAAGAACATTCAACCTGGGCACAACATCCAGCAGTGGAGAAAGTTACTCGGTAGTTCCTCCAACAAGGCAAGTCTTATCAAGTTCTTGGTAGAAGAATGGAAGGCACCACAGCACAGGGAGAAGCTCAAGGACAAGGAGCTGTATGTCACATGTGAGCAGCGCTGCTTCAAGATCACCAAAGAGCAGTGGGAAGAGGCTCCTGAGCTTAAGTCAACTCAAGAAGAAGCAGACACACGCCTTCTTCTCCATGCACTTCATGCAGCAGAATCTGGGAACAAGTCTGTCATCATCACTGCAGAAGATACAGACGTCATGGTGTTGTGTCTTGGCATGTGCCACAAGATCCCATCCCATCTGTTCCAGAAGTGCGGGACGAAGAACCGGACAAGATTCCTGGATATCACCACACTGAGCCGCACACTGGGAGGCAGCGTGTGTGATTCATTGATTGGTATGCATGCCTTTACAGGCTGTGATACCGTCAGTGCATTCGCTGGCCGAGGGAAGATGACGACACTCAAGCAGGTGAAGATGGACAAGACATACCAGGATGCTTTTCACGAACTTGGACGCTCATGGGAAGTGTCTCCTGAACTCTTTGAGAAGCTACAGGAAATCACCTGCCACATGTACCTACCATCTACCCACACAACTAAGGTAAACAAGCTTCGGTATGAGCTGTTCTGTGCAAGACGTGGAGAGGTAGAGTCAAGTCAACTCCCTCCTTGTGAGGACTGCCTCTTCATGCATGCACTGCGTGCAAACTACCAGGCTGCGATCTGGAGGAGAAGTCTTCAGAGCCAGCCATTTGTTGCGAACCCAACAGACTGCGGTTGGATGACAGATGAGGACGGTAAGCTTGCCGTCAACTGGATGCGAGGCTCACCAGCACCAGATGCTGTTATGCAGCTACTGTCTTGCAAGTGTGTGCGGTCATGCGAACTCCCTAAGTGTACTTGCCTCAGCAATGGTCTAAAATGCACGGACATGTGCAGGTTACAGACATGTCAGAACAAGGCTATTGAAGAAGAGCCGGTGGCACAACAGTCAGATTCCGAGTCTGATGTAGATGATATTTAGGAGTAGTAATTTGCCATAATAGTATGTACAAGCCCATGGCATGCTTAGTGTGTATTTACAGGACTTGTATTAAATGTGACAATTACTATATGCATTTTGTTGACATTTAGGCATTCCTGTCCCCAAATTTGACATTTTTAAAAATTTCGGAATTTTCGGTAGGGTATGTCTATTCAAGAAGTGATAACGACCATTAAGCTACCAATGTGCAAGGGCTATCATATCAAAACATAAACTAGAGACATGTAGCAAGCTAAAAACACCTAAGAGAATTAGTCACCCCGGGTGGTACCGATATCCCAAAATTCGGGTCTTGGCTCATGGACTATTAGGAGAAGCCGGACTTCGGCCGGGACAAAACGTACAAATTTATCTCAAAGGTGGGTCTTGGGAGTATTTCATTAAGCTTGATGGAGGTCTTGGGAGAATACTAAACAAATAATAAATAGATAAATATATGAACAAATAAATACAAATAACTACAAATCACCATAATGGTCTAGAAACATTATGAATGCCCCTCTCTCTCTCACAAAGACAACCCTTACTCTGGCATCCCCATAGCTGAGTCTGGCACCACTCATATTACACCTTACATACACCCGTGTGTCATGTGACTCATGGCTCAGGCTTCACACACACACACACACACAACACACCTGTGGCATTACCACACACACATCTGTGGCATTACCACACACACACACCTGTGGCATTACCACACACACACACACCTGTGGCATTACCACACACACACACCTGTGGCATTACCACTGAGGCCCTATACCCTATTCCAAATAAGTAGGCCAAAACTCTTGAATATTAACCATCTGATGATCGATGACGCACTTTTGTTCTGTTTTCTGGCTCTTATTTCACGAGTATGTTCAAATTAGGAAGGGTATAATATGTAAGTTAGAGGGTTAATTGAGATAGGCTTTACCCTTATAATTCCCACAGATCCCTCTTAAACTTTATAAAATCGTCTAATGATAGCCAGAATAAACTGTCAAAATGCGTCACAATCTTCGAAGGGTTAACCTTTATAACTCACAAACGACTAGAGTAATGGAGCTGATTTTTCGAACGCTTGAGAAGGGTCAGCCAGGGAATAGGTGTGGAAACGTACAGCCCATTTGCTGTAGCCTTTTTTTAGATATAGAGTTTCGGGTTTACAATTGCTGGCCAACCCATTTGGAACAGGGTATAGCTACATTTAAAGGGTCAGATAGGTAACAGGCGTGGAAACCTGCAGCCCATTTGGAACAGGGTATAGTTACATTTAAAGGGTCAGATAGGTAACAGGCGTGGAAACCTACAGCCCATTTGCTCAAGCCCTTTTTGAGTTACAGAGGTTAGGGTTTACGATTTCTGGCCAACCTATTTGGAACCGGGTATACTCACATTTGTCTACAGTACCTCGGACAGATGACATAATTATGGGGTGCAGTAACGTGATATATAGTCATGTAAACATAGAACTTAAGGGAGGTTTTTAATTTGTTCCCTAGACCTCCATCCACCTTAAAATTATACCCGCTAGACCCCTTTTCAAGATACATGTTTACATTTTTCGGTAGAAAAAATTCCCGGCCGAAGGCCGGTTCCTCTTACATTACAGGCTCGCTATCGCTCGCCAGGAAGAAATAGACATCTAATTAGGTCTTAAAATTGACAGAAATGGGCCGAAAGTTATTAAAATCGCCAAACTTATGGGGAGAACGTCTTAAAATTTCAAGAGTAATGGGGGGTAAACATGAGGGAGAAAGGGGTCCAGAAAATAATCCCTCAAGTGGAAATCTCCCCTTAACCCCTTCTGTACCGGCGGCGTCTTTCTTATTTGATATCAGCTACATTTAGACGATTTTATGAAGCTTAGGAAGACTATATGATAGGTAAAAGGATTGATTTAGATAGCATGTAGCCTTTTAATGAATAGACGTCCTTCCTAACCTGCATAAGATCGTCTAATAGTTGCCAGAATATAATAAAATGGACGTCATCGGTTCTGAATGGGTTAACATCAATACACCAATTATATGATAACAACATAATTACCTTATGATAACAACATAATTACCATAATTACTTGCTATACAATTATGACTTTCTGCTTCAATTTTCGTCATATTAGGTTATGGGACAGGACTTAGGAACAGTCTCTGGGAATCTAAGGAGTAAATGTTCTTATGGGTTACACCTTGACTCACACAGGTCCTTCCAGAACTTATTACAAAATATTAATACTAGTTAGAAAAAGTATGTGTGTGTGTGAGAGGTGTGTGTCTGTCTGTGTGTGAGGGGTGTGTGTGTCTGTCTGTGTGTGTGTGTGTGTGAGGGGTGTGTGTGTGTGAGGGGTGTGTGTGTGTGTGTGTGTGTGTGAGGGGTGTGTGTGTATGTGTGAGGGGTGTGTGTGTGTGTGTGAGGGGTGTGTGTCTGTCTGTGTGTGAGGGGTGAGGGGTGTGTGTGAGGGGTGTGTGTGTGTGTGAGGGGTGTGTGTGTGTGAGGGGTGTGTGTCTGTCTGTGTGTGTGTGAGGGGTGTGTGTGAGGGGTGTGTGTGTGAGAGGGGTGTTACTCAGTTACTTGTTCGTCAAGGGGAATCCACGGAATGCGAGCTAAGCTCATTATTATCGCGCCTCCTTAACTGGGAATGTATTGCGTGAAATGCATGTTAAGTGTTTTATGTACTGTTGGAATGGCTGTGGATGTGTGTGTAGTCTGTATTTAGCCAATTGGCGACATCGGAAACGAAGGCTTAGGGTGGATCTGTATGGTACCATTCTCACTATAGACGGTACCGTCTCGCCCGAAGGCTTAGGTAGCCATCAGCTTAGGTGAACCATATGATACCCATCTCGCTTTGTACCATTTTTGCCAACCCCAGATGGGACGTCACAACGTCGTCCACTTATTCCAGGTACCTATTTACAGCTAGGTGAACTGAGGCTAACACATGAAAGGAGACAAGCCCAATTTGTCTCCGCCCGGCCGGGGATTGAACCCCCCACCCCTCGTGTGTGAGACGAGAGCTCTACCTACTAGGCTACGGGTGTGTGTGTGTGTGTGTGTGTGTGTGTGTGTGTGAGGGGTGTGTGTGTGTGAGGGGTGTGTGTCTGTCTGTGTGTGAGGGGTGTGTGTGTGTGAGGGGGGTGTGTGTGTGTGTGAGGGGTGTGTGTGTGTGTGAGAGGGGTGTGTGTGTGTGTGTGAGGGGTGTGTGTCTGTCTGTGTGTGTGAGGGGTGTGTGTCTGTCTGTGTGTGAGGGGTGTGTGTCTGTCTGTGTGTGAGGGGTGTGTGTCTCTGTGTGTGTGTGAGGGGTGTGTGTGAGGTGTGTGTGTGTGAGGGGTGTGTGTGTGTGTGTGTGTGTGTGAGGGGTGTGTGTGTGTGTGTGTGTGTGAGGGGTGTGTGTGTGTGAGGTGTGTGTGTGTGAGGGGTGTGTGTGTGTGTGTGAGGGGTGTGTGTGTGAGGGGTGTGTGTCTCTGTGTGTGTGAGGGGTGTGTGTGTGTGAGGGGTGTGTGTGTGTGTGTGTGTGTGTGAGGGGTGTGTGTGTGAGGGGTGTGTGTGTGTGTGGTGGGGGGGGGATGAAATAATTAGTCATGATATGGTGAAAGGGTTAATTTGCACCAGCTACACCGTAAGCCAACATAATTATGGAAAGGGTATTGAGAGTATCCATAATATTACCCGTTACGCTTTGTTTTCATCTATGCTTAAGGGAGGTGACCTGCTTTTTGTTCTCTCCTTTTCTTTCTTTCTCTGGCTTGTATCCATTCGGTCCCATTCAGCCTACTGTTTTAAGACGTTTATCCCCATCCAGGTGTCAATTTTTTACTGGCGAGCGGTAGCGAGACAGCATATTTTTTAAATGTTTTTGACAGCAGGCTAAATTTGTAAATTTTTCGGTAGAAAAATTTCTCCGGCGAAGCCGGATTTCTTCATATAATGCTGGCTCGCTATCGCTCGCCAGGAAAAAATCAACACCTAGATGGGGATAAACGTCTCAAAATAGTTGGCTGAATGGGGCCGAATGGATACAAGCCAGAGAAAGAGAGAAAAGGAGAAAAATAAAAAAAGCAGGTGACCCCCCTTAATATTATACTATACTAAGCTATGATATGTAATGTTGTGGTATTTAAAATGTAACGTTATGATACCTTTTATGCTACATGCCTTCTATTATGCTATGTTGGTATAATACTATGCTATGACATGCTAAATTTCTTGTTATACTACGCTATGCTGTTTTATGTTATATTAACCTACGGTATGCTATGATTGGTTATGCTATGGCACGATATGTTATGCTATATTATCCCATGGTATACTATTTTATGCTATGGTATGCTACTTTATGCTATGGTATGCTACTTTATGCTATGGTATGCTACTTTATGCTATGGTATGATACTTTATGCTATGGTATGCTATTTTATGCTATGGTATGCTACTTTATGCTATGCTATGCTATTTTATGCTATGGTATGCTATTTTATGCTATGGTATGCCACTTTATGCTATGGTATGCTACTTTATGCTATGGTATGCCACTTTATGCTATGGTATGCCACTTTATGCTATGGTATGCTACTTTATGCTATGGTATGCCACTTTATGCTATAGTATGCCACTTTATGCTATGGTATGCCACTTTATGCTATGGTATGCCACTTTATGCTATGGTATGCTACTTTATGCTATGCTATGCTATTTTATGCTATGGTATGCTACTTTATGCTATGGTATGCCACTTTATGCTATGGTATGCCACTTTATGCTATGGTATGCCACTTTATGCTATGGTATGCTACATTATGCTATGGTATGCCACTTTATGGTATGGTATGCCACTTTATGCTATGGTATGATACTTTATGCTATGCTATGCTATTTTATGCTATGGTATGCCACTTTATGCTATGGTATGCTACTTTATGCTATGGTATGCCACTTTATGCTATGGTATGCTACTTTATGCTATGGTTTGCCACTTTATGCTATGGTATGCTACTTTATGCTATGGTATGCCACTTTATGCTATGGTATGCTACTTTATGCTATGGTATGATACTTTATGCTATGGTATGCCACTTTATGCTATGCTATGCTATTTTATGCAATGGTATGATACTTTATGCTATGGTATGCTACTTTATGCTATGCTACTTTATGCTATGGTATGATACTTTATGCTATGGTATGCTACTTTATGCTATGGTATGATACTTTATGCTACTTTATGCTACTTTATGCTATGGTATGCTACTTTATGCTATGGTATGCTACTTTATTCTATAGTATGATACTTTATTCTATGGTATGATACTTTATGTTATGGTATGCTACTTTATGCTATGGTATGCTACTTTATGCTATGGTATGCTACTTTATGCTATAGTATGCCACTTTATGCTATGGTATGCTACTTTATGTTATGGTATGATACTTTATTCTATGGTATGATACTTTATGCTATGGTATGATACTTTATGCTATGGTATGCTACTTTATGCTATGGTATGCTACTTTATGCTATGGTATGATACTTTATTCTATGGTATGCCACTTTATGCTATAGTATGATACTTTATGCTATGGTATGATACTTTATGCTATGGTATGCTACTTTATGCTATGGTATGATACTTTATGCTATAGTATGCTGCTTTATTCTATAGTATGATACTTTATGCTATGGTATGCTACTTTATGCTATAGTATGCTACTTTATTTTATAGTATGATACTTTATGCTATGGTATGCTACTTTATGCTATGCTATGCTACTTTATGCTATGGTATGCTTCTTTATGCTATGGTATGCCACTTTATGCTATGGTATACTATTTTATGCTATGCTATGCTATTTTATGCTATGGTATGCTACTTTATGCTATGGTATGCCACTTTATGCTATGGTATGCCACTTTATGCTATGGTATGCTACTTTATGCTATGCTATGCCACTTTATGCTATGGTATGCCACTTTATGCTATGGTATGCTACTTTATGCTATGGTATGCTACTTTATGCTATGGTATGCTACTTTATGCTATGGCATGATACTTTATGCTATAGTATGCTACTTTATGCTATGGTATGCCACTTTATGCTATGGTATGCTACTTTATGCTATGGTATGATACTTTTTGCTATGGTATGCTACTTTATGCTATGGTATGCCACTTTATGCTATGGTATGCTATTTTATGCTATGCTATGCTATTTTATGCTATGGTATGCTACTTTATGCTATGGTATGCCACTTTATGCTATGGTATGCCACTTTATGCTATGGTATGCTACTTTATGCTATGCTATGCCACTTTGTGCTATGGTATGCCACTTTATGCTATAGTATGCTACTTTATGCTATGGTATGCTACTTTATGCTATAGTATGCTACTTTATGCTATAGTATGCTACTTTATGCTATGCTATGCTACTTTATGCTCTGGTATGCCACTTTATGCTATGGTATGCTAATTTATGCTATGGTATGCTACTTTATGCTCTGGTATGCCACTTTATGCTATGGTATGCTACATTATGCTATGGTATGCTACTTTATGCTATGGTATGCTACTTTATGCTATGCTATGCTACTTTAAGCTATGGTATGATACTTTATGCTATGGTATGATACTTTATGCTATGGTATGTTACTTTTCGCCATGGTATGCTACTTTATGCCATGGTATGCCACGTTATGCTCTCGTTTACTACTGTATGTTATGGTATGCCACTTTATGCTCTACCATGTGATAATAGGGTATGTCATGGGGATACTGTTAAGAGTATGTCGCCCTTTGATCCTGGCGAGACACACAGTACCCGGACCCCTCTGTCACTTTTTGTACGACTTAAAAAACATACTGTGACGGAGTTAGGCTACTTTGGCAACTACTGAATGTTTATCTAGCTTTCTTTCCTTCTCTCTCCTTCTTTCTTTCTCTCCCCCCCCCTCGCCCCCCTTCCCCCTTCTCTCTCTCTCTCTCTCTCTCAGAATCCCATACATTTGACTTCAATATTTCCTCCGCCAACATAATTGAAGTATGCATGAATAGATAGATACTTAGATAGATAGATAGATAGATAGACAGTACAAAGGAGTACAAAGGAAATCAAGCAACAACAGATCTAGTGACCCTTCTAGGCTGCTTGTCCTCCAAAACACTGAGGATCAAGTGTCCAAACAGTGGTTTAGAGTGGGTAAGGGAACATTGGAAAGGGAACTACTGCACTGGAACTAATGTCCGTGGCAGGACTAGGAAGTTAGTAGGGGACATATGGGTTAGTAACTGAGGGGAGGATAAAATAAAGTTATTCATTTACAAACGCAGTCAGTCGCGGGTTTGATGCGAGATATTTGTCTAGGCAGAGTTTAAATGAATCAACGGTGCTGCAGTCTATAACGTCTCGGGGAAGCCCATTCCACAAGTTGACAACTCGATTGAAGAAGACATTCTTAGATTCGTGTGAGTTAAAAGATTTACCAATAATTTTGCAACCGTTTCCCCGCGTGTAATTAGATTGGTCGATAGTGAAGTACTTACTACAGTTCATATTGTCGATGCCTTTGATGATTTTGAACACTTGAATTAAGTCACCTCTTAATCTGCGCTGGGTTAAAGGAAATATATTTAATTCTCTAAGACGCTCTTCGTATGGTTTGTTCTTTAGGCTAGGTATCATTTTGGTAACTCTACGTTGAACTCGTTCTAGCTTGTTTATGTCTTTTTGGTAATAAGGGCACCAGCATTGAACGCAGTATTCCAGAAGAGGGCGGACTAAGGAATTGTAAAGGGTTAGGATAACGTCTTTGGATTTATGCTCAAATGACCTGCCTATAAAGCCAATTATTTTGTTTGCCTTCTTAACAACTTCTGAACATTGTTGACTCGGTTTTAGGTTACTCGATATTGTTACTCCCAGATCGGTTTCTCTGTTTACATTCTTAAGCTGAGTGCCATTCATCGAATAGTTTGCTTTCTCATTTAGGTATCCGATATGTAGTACTTTACATTTATCCGCATTGAAACTCATTTGCCAAATTTGGGCCCAATGTGATAGATAGAGAGAGTGGGGTCTTTTGTTCTATCCTTTGTGTCCGCTATTCTTCCACTATAGCTCGCCTCTATCCATCAATCAAACGACACCAGGAACAGCTCTATATAAAGTTAGGGTACCTCTAAATACCAAGTTTACCATTACCTGTCATACCACCAGGATTAGCTATAGATATTGCCTGGGGGACATTATTTTAGTAGTAGTAGTAGTAGTAGTAGTAATCATCATAATCATCATCATCATCATCATAATAATAATAATGGTTGTATTTTTAATAAGCTTTCAATACAAGCCCCAACACCTAGGGGAACGTTGTGGTTGAAGGCCATGCAGATACAAAGATATTACAAAAGAATACAAATGAATAGCCATTGTGTTTACTAAGGACACTAAAGACAAAAGCAATAGTGTCAAGCGTACACTGAACATGACAGCACCGAGATAACTTAAGGGCAGATTTCCACTTGAGGGATTTTTTTCTGGACCCCTTTCTCCCTCATGTTTAGCCCCGTTGTTTTTTGAGATATTTTTTTTGGCGATTTTAAGAACTTTCGACCCATTTTCTGCCAATTTTAAGATCTTTCGTGCCATTTAGGTGTCGACTTTTTTCCTGGCGAGCGATAGCAAGCCTGTAATTTAAGAGGAACCGGCCTTCGGCCGGAACATTTTTGTACCGAAAAATGTACAAGTTTATCTTGAAAGGTGGTTTATGGGGTGTAATTTTAAACTTGATGGAGGTCTTGGGAACAAACTAAAAACCTCACCTTAACCCTTTGTGTTCCAGTGACGTCTTTTTTATTTGATATCAGCTAGAGATCTAGACGATTTTATGAAGCTTAGGAAGGATATATCGTTGCTAAAAGGGTTATTTGAGATAGACTGTACCGGGTACCCTCTTAATGGGTAGACTGAATAAAATCGTCTAATAGCTGCCAGATTATAATGAAAAGGACGTCACCGGTACTGAATGGGGTTAAATAAAGAAATGTATTATAGATGTATAAATAGGGATACACCACTAAGTACCCTGTGTATCATTACCTGCACTATGATAGCACCAGGAACAGCTCTATATATTGTTAAGGGGGGGGGGGATACTAAAAAACATATGTACCGTTAGTCGCAAGGTCATAGGGAGCGAGAGGAGGAGGGGGGGGGGCGGCTGGCCTTGTGTTTGTGTGTGTGTCTGTTTGTGTCAGAATGGTCTACGTGTGTGTGTGTGTGTGTGCTTCAAAATTGATCACAATACAGATTACTAAGATGGTATATATGAAATGCTTTTGTAATTGACTCTCTTCTTTGACAGTGTATGTATTTGTGTGTATAATAATGTAATATATATATATATATATATATATATATATTCTTGTGAGTACTGTGAGGTATGTATATTAATTTCGTGTTTCCCCATCCACCATAGAACAGTAGAGAGAGAGAGAGAAAGAGAGAGATGGAGTGAGAGTGAGAGTTAGTGAGTGAAGTACGAGTGTGAGTTGTGGAGAGAGAGGGGGAGAGTGTGCGAGTGAGTGAGTGAGTGAGTGAGTGGTGGCGTGTGGCCGGATCTTAGTTAAGGACACACACACACATTATAGATAATAATCCCGAGTGTTTGCCTTACAACTACTACTATGTCATCATGTTACACACGCTGCCACACTCCTTGTTGTTGTTGTTGTTGTTCCCCAAGCTGCCTGGCCGAACAGCCCCAAGTCCCCGAGCAAGGCCAAGGCCATAACCGAGCGCCCCCACAGAACCCTCCCTGCCGACCACAATAAAGCCTGGGTGACCGAAGCCACTCCATGGCGGGGAGCTGAGGAAGGTGCGGAAACGCCCGGGAAACCAAAGCCCCACCCAGGGCCCTGTGCCCCTCAGCAATTATGAAGAGAAAGTTGAGGGGCAAATAAAAGGAAAAATGTGACGCTTTGGCTTTCAATCTTGGTAGATTGGGAGGTCAATCCACGGAAGAGACGCCGTCACTTGAGATCTGAAAATATATAAGTAAAAGAAACAGTCAGAGTAAGCTATGGGTATGGCAGAGATCGCTCAGTTCTCACTCTGATAGACCAGCCCATCACCCCATGACTAGAACCTAATCCTCTCAGCATCAGCTAGGAAAGGCCCTAGAAAGCCGCCTTTGGCGGGGGGATAGCTCCCTTATTTCAGCCCCTTTCGGGGTTGGGCACCCGCTGTGCCATGGATATCTAGAGACCAAACTAAAAACCTCCCCTTAACTCTACCTCACTAGTAACTCAAATTGGCTCTATGCATATTTATCTATCTATCTATCTACATCTTTTGGCTCTATACATACATTTAACTCTATCTCTCTTGGCTCTATACATACACTTAACTCTACCGCTCTAGGTTCTATACATTTAACCTTAGCCTTGGTCCTACATCTTTTGGGTTGTAATGATTTTGGTTTCATTATTATTGTTGTGGTATTGTCGAGCAATGTATGTTAGTTTGTCCAATAAACTAACAAAACACTTCCTAAATTTCCTTTAAGGGGAGGTTTTTAGTGTGTTTCCTAAACTTCCATCAAGCTTGAAATTACACCCCCTTGACCCCCTTTCAAGATAAATTTGTACATTTTTCGGTAGAAAAATTTCCCGGCCGAAGGCCGGTTCCTCTTAAATAATTACAGGCTCACTATCGCTCGCCAGGAAAAAATCGACACCTAAATGGCACGAATGGTCTTAAAAGTTATATAAATGGAGTGAAAGTTGTTAAAATCCCTAAACTAATGGGGCGAACGTCTTAAAATCTCAAAAGCAATGGGGCTGAACATAAGGGAGAAAGGGGTAAAGAAAAAAATCCCTCAAGTGGAAATCTCCCCTTAAACGAAGAAAATACCGACCAAGACCCCCTTCATGTTAAATCTGTGTATTTTTCTATAGACAAACATGTTCTATATAAATTGGCCTTATATTAGATCGGGACATGTCCCGATCGAAGGCCGATTTTTAAATCTCCAAACTACTTGAGCGAAGCAGGTGAGGTTCCAAAAGCCCCCATCGGATCAAATCGGGTTAATCTACCGTGTTCATCCATTACGACCTTTACCATTTCCTCTCTAGTACATTTTTTACCTTAATCACATTTTACAAAAATTATATAAATATATATATAAATTAATGAACAAATAGATATATAAAATATATATAATAACAATAATTCTAATGATAATAATATTAATAATAATAACGATACTAATAATTAAAAAAATATATATAAAATTTAGATTAAAGTACTTAATTTTTTTGTTTGTATTTTGATGGATTTACCTTTCTAGCTTTATATTAGATGCATATATAACTACCAATTATTATCACACTGTACAAAATTGAACTTATTCAAAATTATATAAAATTATGTGTATTATCACACTGTACAAAATTGAACTTATTCAAAATTATATAAAATTATGTGTACGGTATATTGATAGAGATATAACATTCCAGCTATGTATTAAATGGATTTGTTACTGGGGTTCTTCCAGCTGCATAGTCAATTGAATCAGTTAAGGGAAGGTTTTTAGTTAGTTCGCTAGAACTCCATCAAGCTTAACATTACAGCCCCTAGACCCCCTTTCAAGATAAATTTGTACATTTTTCGGTAGAAAATTTTCCCGGCCAAAGGCCGGTTCCTCTTAAATTACAGGCTCGCTATCGCTCGCCAGGAAAAAACCGACACCTAATTGGCACGAAAAGTCTTAAAATTGACAGAAATGGGGCGAAAGTTCTTAAAATCGGCAAACTAATGGGGCGAACGTCATATAATATCAAAAGCAATGGGGCTAACCATGAGGGAGAAAGGGGTCAAGACAAAAAATCCCTCAAGTAGAAATCTCCCCTTAACAGCAGATTGTTCGATAATTACAGGAAAATTATAAAAGAAGTACTGTATTATCTCTGCATCATATCAGTATCAAGTTTTAGCAATTAACAACTTATTTAATTACCTAGTTTTTGTAATAATTGAGTAATCAAGGTGAAGACATGGCAATTTACCCTCAGTTGAAAATATACAGACTATATCAATATATATACAGACTATATATACAGACTATATCAATATATACAGACTAATCAATATATATACAGACTATATCAATATACAGACTATATCAATATATACAGACTATATCAATATATATACAGACTATATCAATATACAGACTATATATACAGACTATATCAATATACAGACTATATCAATATATATATACAGACTATATATACAGACTATATCAATATATATACAGACTATATAAAATTATACAGACTATATCAATATATATACAGACTATATATACAGACTATATCAATATATATAGACTATATCAATATACAGACTATATCAATATATATACAGACTATATACACAGACTATATCAATATATATATACAGACTATATATACATACTATATCAATATACAGACTATATCAATATATATACAGACTATATATACAGGCTATATCAATATACAGACTATATCAATATACAGACTATATCAATATATATACAGACTATATCAATATATAGACTATATCAATATACAGACTATATCAATATATATACAGACTATATATACAGACTATATCAATATATATATACAGACTATATATACATACTATATCAATATACAGACTATATCAATATATATACAGACTATATATACAGACTATATCAATATACAGACTATATCAATATATATACAGACTGTATCAATATACAGACTATATCAATATATATACAGACTATATCAATATACAGATTATATCAATATACAGACTATATCAATATATATACAGACTATATCAATATACAGACTATATCAATATACAGACTATATCAATATATATACAGACTATATCTATATACAGACTATATCTATATACAGACTATATCAATATATATACAGACTATATCAATATACAGACTATATCAATATACAGACTATATCAATATACAGACTATATCAATATATATACAGACTATATCAATATACAGACTATATCAATATACAGACTATATCAATATATATACAGACTATATCAATATACAGACTATATCAATATACAGACTATATAAATATATATACAGACTCTATCAATATACAGACTATATCAATATATAAACATACTATATCAATATACAGACTATATCAATATACAGACAATATCAATATACAGACTATATCAATATATATACAGACTATATCAATATACAGACTATATCAATATATATACAGACTATATCAATATATATACAGAATATATCAATATACAGACTATATCAATATACAGACTATATCAATATATATACAGACTATATCAATATACAGACTATATCAATATACCTTTTGATGTGTTCGCCACTCTTCTAGCGGCACCAAGGAGCGCGACGCCCCTCGTTTTGGGTGGTGATTTGGTGCAGTAGACTGTTTGAAGCGACAGCTCGCTCCCTTGCGAGGATGGGCTCGTCTGTCACCTTTTGCAGTTCGACATCCAGGGCTCTCTTGAAGCTGTCTAACGAGACGTCCCTCATGTCTCTTACTCGCCGTGGGAGTTTGTTGAAGAGACGTGGGCCTCTGTGTGATAACCAGCCCTCTCGCAGAGAGCCCATAGCACCCCTGTTATTCATCCGGGGGATTTCGCATTCCCAGCCTCTCCTAGCACTGAATTTCATGACTATCGGAGTATGTAGGTTTGGTACTAAACCCTCTGCGATTTTGCACGTGTATATTATTAGGTAACGGTCTCTTCTACGTTCCAGTGAGTACAGATTCAGTGCTCTTAAACGCTCCCAATAGTGTAGCTGTTTTATCGAACTTATATGCGAAGTTAAATTTCTTTGTACACTCTCTACGTCATTTATTTCACCTGCTTTGTATGGGGATGTTAATACGCTACAATATTCAAGCCGCGGTAGCACTAGAGATTTGAAGAGCGTTATCATAGGTACTTCACCGCGTGTTTTAAAAGTACGCAGAATCCAACCCGTTAGACGTTTCGCAGCCGCCACTTTGACCTGGTTATGTACTTTGAAATCCATATTTTCAGACATTAATACCCCAAGGTCTTTCACACTGTATTTCCGTTCTATTATGTGGTTAGATTCTGTTAAGTAATTTGTAATTTCTTTAACACCATTATTATCTCTGTACCGTATTAATTGGAATTTTTCCTCATTGAATTGCATGTTGTTTTCCCTGGTCCACTGGAACACTACATTCATGTCTTCCTGCAGACGGCCCGTGACTTCTTGTGTGTTTACTATCTTGCTTAATTTTGTGTCATCAGCAAAAGACGACACCGTACTGTGCCTGGTGTTGGTATCTATGTCGCAAATTAGTATGAGGAACAGAAGGGGCGCTAGCACTGTTCCTTGGGGCACTGAGCTTTTGACATCCGAAGGCTCAGATGTGACTTGGTTTACTGCTACTGATTGTTTTCGGTTTACGAGGAAATTGTATATCCACCGTCCGATTTTCCCAGTTATACCTTTTGCTTTCAGTTTGTGGGCTATTATACCATGGTCACATTTATCAAATGCCTTAGCAAAATCGGTGTAAATGACATCCACGTTTTTCTTTTCTTCTAGCGCTTTAAGAATTTTGTCATAGTGTTCCAAAAGTTGTGAGAGACATGATCTTCCCGCTCTGAACCCATGTTGACCGGTGTTGTGTAGTTCATTTGTCTCCATGAATGTTGAAATTTTTCTTCGCAGGACTCGTTCGAAAACTTTAATGATGTGAGAGGTTAGAGCTACCGGGCAGTAGTTTTTTGGTAGTGCTTTACTCCCTCCTTTATGCAGTGGGGCAATTATTGCGTTTTTCAAGCTATCTGGTATGTCACCAGTGTCTAGACTCCTTCTCCACATTATAGCCAGGGGTTTTGAGAGGTTTTCCTTACATTTCTTCATTAGGATAGAATTCCATGAGTCCGGGCCTGGTGCCGAGTGGGATGGCATGTTGGAAATGGCCTCTTCTATGTCTTTTGGACCGAAATCAATATCTAGCATCTGAGGGGTTTCTGTGGGGGAGGTTTCCATGAAAAATATATTTTGGTCTCTGATGACTTTTGTTTCATCAGGCTCACTGAATGCCATTTCATACTGCCTGCTTAAGAGTTCGCTCATTTCCTTTTTGTCCCCTGTGAAAGAGCCATCCCCTTTGCTCAGTGGGCCGATGTTTGATGTTGTTTTAGCCTTTTGTTTGGCGTATGAAAAGAAGTATTTGGAATTTTCCTTTATACCTGCAATAGCTTTCCTCTCCTCTTCCATATGTTGTAGTTCATATGATATTCTTAGCCTTTGTTCAATTTCCACAATTTCTCTATCTATTTCGGCCTTTTGCCTATCCTGTAGATTTTGATGTGTGCGTCTTTTGTGTGAGTAATTTTCTTCTTCTGTACAGCCTCCTCCTTTCCCGATCTTGTTTGCTTCTTCGTTTTGTTTGTCTTGCAGGTATATGGTGGCTACAAATTTGGGTCATGGTTTCTGTTATTAAGACTAGACATTCTGCTGGTGTCAGGTTATTCATTAAATCTTCCCAGTCTATTTCCTCCATTTCTTGATTTACCTCTTCCCACCTAATGTTTTTGTTATTGAAGTTAAATTTACTGAAGGGGCCGGTTTTTGTTCTCGATTCTGAGGTTGTCTGTACACTTTCTAAGGTTGTTTTGATCTCAATTAATTTATGATCTGAGTATGTTGTGTCCGATATGTTAATGCTGTGTACTAGAGAGTCGTTGTTAGTGAAGACCAGGTCTAAGATATTGTTTTCCCGTGTGGGTTCAGCAATATGTTGGGTAAGACTAAAAAAATCGCAAAGTTCAAAAAGCTCTCTCGCATTTGCTTCTCCGATGTTGTTTGCCACTAACTGGTTTTCTAGTTGTCTCCATTTAATGTTTGGTAGGTTAAAGTCTCCTAGCCATATAATATTTGGTGTTGGGTTCCCCAGGGTTTCCACTTCTGATTTTATTTTGTTGAGCTGGGTTTTGAATTATTTTCGGGATGAGTCTAGAGGCCTGTATGTAACAAAAACTGCTAAATTTAGGGATTCTATTTTAACTCCAAGTATTTCTACCACTTCATTACTGTTATTTAGGAATTCAGTACATATCAGTGAGTCATGGATGTACAAGGCTACACCTCCATGTGATCTGTGCGTTCTGTCCGCCCTATGTAGATTGTAACCAGGAATCCATACCTCATGATCTTAATATACAGACTTTATCAATATATATACAGACTATATCAATATACAGACTATATCAATATACAGACTATATCAATATATATACAGACTATATCAATATACAGACTATATCAATAAATATACAGACTATATATACAGACTATATCAATATACAGACTATATCAATATATAAACATACTATATCAATATACAGACTATATCAATATACAGACTATATCAATATATATACAGACTATAGCAATATACAGACTATATCAATATATATACAGACTATATATACAGACTATATCAATATACAGACTATATCAATATATAAACATGCTATATCAATATACAGACTATATCAATATACAGACTATATCAATATATATACAGACTATATCAATATACAGACTATATAAATATACAGACTATATCAATATATATACAGACTATATCAATATACAGACTATATCAATATACAGACTATATCAATATATATACAGACAATATATACAGACTATATCAATATATAAACATACTATATCAATATACAGACTATATCAATATACAGACTATATCAATATACAGACTATATCAATGTATATACAGACTATATCAATATACAGACTATATCAATATACAGACTATATCAATATATATACAGACAATATATACAGACACTATCAATATACAGACTATATCAATATATAAACATACTATATCAATATAGACTATATCAATATATATACAGACTATATCAATATACAGACTATATCAATATATATACAGACTATATCAATATACAGACTATATCCATATACAGACTATATCAATATATATACAGACTATATCAATATACAGACTATATCAATATACAGACTATATCAATATATACAGACTATATCAATATACAGACTATATCAATATACAGACTATATCAATATACAGACTATATCAATATATATACAGACTATATCAATATACAGACTATATCAATGTACAGACTATATCAATATATATATTCAGACTATATCAATATACAGACTATATCAATATACAGACTATATCAATATATATACAGACTATATCAATATACAGACTATATCAATGTATATACAGACTATATCAATATACAGACTATATCAATATACAGACTATATCAATATATATACAGACAATATATACAGACACTATCAATATACAGACTATATCAATATACAGACTATATCAATATATATACAGACAATATATACAGACACTATCAATATACAGACTATATCAATATATAAACATACTATATCAATATAGACTATATCAATATATATACAGACTATATCAATATACAGACTATATCAATATATATACAGACTATATCAATATACAGACTATATCCATATACAGACTATATCAATATATATACAGACTATATCAATATACAGACTATATCAATATACAGACTATATCAATATATACAGACTATATCAATATACAGACTATATCAATATACAGACTATATCAATATACAGACTATATCAATATATATACAGACTATATCAATATACAGACTATATCAATGTACAGACTATATCAATATATATATACAGACTATATCAATATACAGACTATATCAATATACAGACTATATCAATATATATACAGACTATATCAATATACAGACTATATCAATATATATACAGACTATATCAATATACAGACTATATCAATATACAGACTATATCAATTTATATACAGACTATATCAGTATACAGACTATATCTATATCAATATATATATATCAAATATATATACAGACTATATCAATATACAGACATACAGGCCCTGTATATATACAGGGGAGATGTGGTGGAGTGGTCTTGCCACTGGCCTGGTAATCCAAAGGTCCCGAGTTCAAATCCCGATGTATCAATGGGAAGATATTATTGGGATGGAATTTGAGCTGTACCTAGTATCAGTGCATTACCACAAGCCCACCGAAACGTCAATAAAATACCCTCATTGTTCCCTGATTAAATAGCAGTGTATGAATATTCCCATATTCAAAATATGCTATAGGGGTGCAAATGCCTGGTGAGTTATCTGCTCAACAGGTGGCGTTGTGTGTGTGTAAGTGTGAGAGTCCGAGTGTAGGGGGTGAGACAGTGAAGCACGGGAACGAGATGGCTTCAGAGATGGGGTCGTTTCGGGCCATGAGTGAGCACCATGCCTCATGTGAAGGCAAGATGGCAGGTGCTCGTTGTACTCTACGTGCTTCACATGTCTCACTCCCTAGACTGGAACAAGACCTCACGGGCTTCACTGTTCATTGTAAAACGTTGAATGTTAAGGCTCTCAGCCTATGCCCGAGAGGAAGTAAGTTGGAATATAGAAAAAAACAAAAAAAACAAAAAAAAACAGACTATATCAATATACTGTATATACAAACTATATATACAGACTATATCAATATACAGACTATATCAATATACAGACTATATCAATATACAGACTATATCAATATATATACAGACTATATCAATACCGGTATATATACAGACTATATCAATATACAGACTATATCAATATATATACAGATATCAATATACAGACTATATCAATATATATCCAGACTATATCAATATACAGACTATATCAATATATATACAGACTATATCAATATATATACAGACTATATCAATATATATGCAGACTATATCAATATACAGACTATATTAATATACAAACTATATCAATATATATACAGAATACATCAATATATATACAGACTATATCAATATACAGACTATATCAATATATATATACAGACTATATTAATATACAGACTATATAAATATACAGACTATATCAATATACAGACTATATTAATATATATACAGACTATATCAATATACAGACTATATCAATATATATACAGACTATATCAATATATATACAGACTATATCAATATACAGACTATATCAATATATATACAGACTATATCAATATATATACAGACTATATCAATATACAGACTATATCAATATACAGACTATATCAATATATATACAGGACTATATCAATATACAGACTATATCAATATACAGACTATATCAATATATATACAGACTATATCATATATAAACATACTATATCAATATACAGGACTATAGCAATATATACAGACTATATCAATATATATACAGACTATATCAATATATAAACATACTATATCAATATACAGACTATAGCAATATATATACAGACTATATCAATATACAGACTATATATACAGACTATATCAATATATATCACCACAATGCACTAAACAAGGTATAAACAAACATATACTATCATTGGGTATATTAATATAGATTTACCTTTCTATCTATAAATTAATTAGGTTTATAATTACCAATATATCTTCATAAGGGACAATGGTTATGGTCAATTTAATCACACCTTTTAAAACCAGTGTCTACTGTATAATGACAGAAATGTACCATTCCATCTTTTTTAATAGATGGTTTAATAACGACCAATATATCTGTATGAGGTTAAGGGGAGATGGGCGTATTTATGGTTTTATTTAATTATCTATATATGTTATTTGTTTTAGTTTCCTCCATAGACCTCCATTAAGCTTAAAGAACTCACACACATGAAAAACCCCCCTTCAAGATATATTTGTAAATTTTTCGATAGAAAAATATCCAGGCCGAGGCCAGTTACTACATATATTACATTTTCGCTATCGTTCGCCAGGAAAAAAAATTACACC
>JBAKBP010017109.1:0-49669 GCA_037953745.1 Lithodes maja | reverse complement strand
GACCAATTCTCTTTCTAATTTACATCAACGACATAGATGAGGGTCTCGCCTGTACAATCTCAAAATTTGCTGACGATACAAAAATTGCAAATAGCGTACTCTCAAAAGAACAAGTTGACGATATGCAACACAATCTAGATAAATTGTCATGTTGGGCCCAAATTTGGCAAATGAGTTTCAATGCGGATAAATGTAAAGTACTACATATCGGATACCTAAATGAGAAAGCAAACTATTCGTTGAATGGCACTCAGCTTAAGAATGTAAACAGAGAAACCGATCTGGGAGTATCAATATCGAGTAACCTAAAACCGAGTCAACAATGTTCAGAAGTTGTTAAGAAGGCAAACAAAATAATTGGCTTTATTGGCAGGTCATTTGAGCATAAATCCAAAGAAGTTATCCTAACCCTTTACAATTCCTTAGTCCGCCCTCTTCTGGAATACTGCGTTCAATCCTGGTGCCCTTATTACCAAAAAGATATAAACAAGCTAGAACGAGTTCAACGTAGAGTTACCAAAATTATACCTAGCCTAAAGAACAAACCATACGAAGAGCGTCTTAGAGAATTAAATCTATTTCCTTTAACCCAGCGCAGATTAAGAGGTGACTTAATTCAAGTGTTCAAAATCATCAAAGGCATCGACAATATGAACTGTAGTAAGTACTTCACTATCGACCAATCTAATTACACACGGGGAAACGGTTGCAAAATTATTGGTAAATCTTTTAACTCACACGAATCTAAGAATTTCTTCTTCAATCGAGTTGTCAACTTGTGGAATGGGCTTCCCCGAAACGTTATAGACTGCATCACCGTTGATTCATTTAAACTCCGCCTAGACAAATATCTCGCATCAAACCCGCGACTGACTGCGTTTGTAAATGAATAACTTTATTTTATCCCCCCCTCAGTTACTAACCCATCTGTCCCCTACTAACTTCCTAATCCTGCCACGGACATTAGTTCCAGGGCAGTAATTCCCTTTCCAATGTTCCCTTACCCACTCTAAACCACTGTTTGGACACTTGATCCTCAGTGTTTTGGAGGACAAGCAACCTAGAAGGGTCACTAGATCTGTTGTTGCTTGATTTCCTTTGTACTCCTTTGTACTAGTAGTATTACTACAACAGTATAGTTTCTCACACTGATGTGGTTCGGTATCTTTTCTTTATTATTGAAGATTAACCCAGGAACTGCGGGAAGACTCTTAAGATTTCCCCCGGCGGACTGCGGGAAGACTCTTAAGAGTGAGGCTATTAAAAAATCCATTTAACCCTCCAGCCCCGGCTACGCATTACATAAATATTCCCCGAAATCCGGGTGTTTTGGCCGAAAAACGTCTAGGCTAGGCTACCGTATATTTGTTATTCTGACTGCTTCCCTCATTTCCACGCATCCGCAAGCATAGCTGTGTTATTTACCTGTAGAATGGCGTTAAGTAGAGCTCTCTAAGTCAACTGGTTGAGTTGTGATGATGATTTCCTTGGAGATAACTTTATGGCAAAAACAGCCACTTTACACTACTTTTCGATACTTAACAACAACATACAGGCACACACGAACAAGCGACGCTCTCCTTCTTGTGGCCGGATATGCGGGGCGTCGGTCCAGCCGGCTGTTGTTTACATGCGTCGGACCGACGCCTCGCACACCAAGCTTACAGGCTTTGAGCTCATGGGTGTTTAACCCTCGTCTAGCGGGCCCTCTGTGGCCGTTTTGGGCCTTTTCAGGCCATTCTGACTGCTATATTAACCATCAGTATGAAAGGAACTGTATTGTGCCGAAAACTAGGTGGAAATCGCTACACATTGACGTAACATACAGCTACGTAGCACTCGTGGACCACTGACAGTGTTACCTCGAAGATGGAAGTTTAGCAGATTTTGCTACCTTGCTCACTTTTAGCGAACTATTGGTTACACTGTGATCCTCTCGCGCGGTGGGGGAACTGGAGTTAGTGTGGGCCGGGAGGCCACAGATATCGGACGTATGGATCATTACTATCCCACTCATTTTCACTCGATTTCCACCCTTTTTTCACTCGTTTTTTGCCTGTTTTTTCAACTCGACTTATGTGGTGAGCCGCTCTTTAAGGGTTAAGAGCCCTTCCGGGCAGCTCGTATATGCTTTTTTATGGGCGTTCAAGAGCCCTTCCGGGAACCGAGGGTTAAAACACCCCATTTTTTTTTTTGTTTTTTTATTGCCCCTGGGCCATGCCAAATATCACTCCTCCACCTCCCCTCCTTCCCCACTTTCCTCACCTCCTTCAGTTATCAACTATTTTCCCTGTTATTCCCTTATTCTGTGGTATATTTTCGTGCTAACATTAGCGAGTTGCAAGCAGGGCATTGTCATCACTGTTAGCAAGCGAGTGCAAGAGAGAGAGAGAGAGTATCGATCGACAGTCTCTCTCCAGACGTGGGGAAAAGTGGTGGGAAGGGAGGTTGCCTCAGCCATACATTATGTAACTCCCGGCCTGTATCGCCGATTTTGACCATCCAAACACTGTTTCCACTTGTTTTATTGTTGTAACAGGTTAATACCTTTATAATCAACCTATAATAGGCACATATGGATAAGTATTAATACTATTTATGGTAAAATAACGATGTTAGTGATGGGAACAGCTCAAATACGTCAGCACAAGAGTGTGGTGTCTCATACCCCCATGCGCACTTCTTAGGTTAAGGGGAGGTATTTGTATATTTATTTATATATTATTATATTGTTTAGTTTCCTCCCTCAACCTTGCTTAAAGATCAGCTTTATAAAAATACACCCAAGACCCCCCTTAACAATCAATTTGTGCATTTTTCGGTAGAAAAAAGCTCCGGCCGAATGGCGGTTCCTTCTAAATTGCAGGTACGCTATTGCTCGCTAAAAAAAATAGACATTTAAATGGCTCAAAAGATCTTAAGTGTTCAAAATCGTCAATATGAACTATAGTAAGTACTTCACTATCGACCAATCTAATTATACGCGGGGAAACGGTTGCAAAATTATTGGTAAAACTTTTAACTCACACGAATCTAAGAATTTCTTCTTCAATCGAGTTGGCAACTTGTGGAATGGGCTTCCCCGAGACGTTATAGACTGCAGCACCGTTGATTCTTTTAAACTTCGCCTAGACAAATATCTTGCATCAAATCCGCGACTGACTGCGTTTGTAAATGAATTATTTGATTTTATCCCCCCCTCAGTTACTATCCAATCTGTCCCCTACTAACTTCCTAATCCTGCGACGGACATTAGTTCCAGGGCAGTAGTTCCCTTTCCAATGTTCCTGCACCCACTCTAAACCTCGGTTTGGACACTTGTTCCTTAGTGTTTTGGAGGACAAGCAGCCTAGAAGGGTCACTAGACCTGTTGTTGCTTGATTTCCTTGTACTCCTGTATTATAACTACACAACAATGTTATGTCGGGCTATAATATTTACAGCTCGTGATATAATCTTTACTAAAATCCAGATCTGGACTTTTAGACCGTAAATAACTCAACAGGGTCAAATCTAACGCAGTCTTACTCTCACAAATAAGTACTCAATTAGGTGCTACAGTACTCAATAACAACACACATAACAATTATAACACCTGTTTATTCAATTAGATCTAATACCTGAAAATCAGATTGTAGCTTCACCTACAGTAGATAATTATTGGAATTATCAGGCAAGGATTACCAGGCATATAAATGGTAGATCATGAATGGGGATCAATCGCTCTTCAACTGAGGTTATAACCAGGTGAATAATCTGCAACTAAATAATACACGTAACTTATAGAATCAACCTTTATAATAATCGTGATGTGAGTCGAGTGTCTTCCGTGAATAAAACAACAGTGAAAGCACTAGAACACAATCTCAAATAAGAGAGGCTGGGAGAGTTCAGAGAGTAAATAATAACTCAGGTGGGGAGGCTGAGTCACACGACTGGTAGTGGCGAGCCGGCTAGGTAGTAGCGGTATTCTCAAGTGACCTTCCAACTTAAATTGTGGAGGTCAGGTCACCTACTGGACTGCGGTGGCTGAAATTAATCTCAAAGTTAATGCAACTAGAATGGTAATTTAAATAAGGTTACTCTGAAATTGGGGGCAAGAGATGATTTAATTTATTTTACAAAAGATTAAGTGGGTGGACTAAATTATGTAATTTCTAATGAATATCTTATATTCACGTCAACGATGGTATGTAAGAATAACGAAACGAGCCGAGGAATTCAGATATAAATTGAATATATAACTAGGAATGGAATACAGAAGGATATCTATTAATTGGATTTAAGAACAGATTATTATTGACTAATTGAGCTTAGATAATGAAAGCTCTGAAACTATCAAGGAATGACAGTGTAATTAATAATTAATTCAATATTAATTATGAATTGAAAGTGGCATACACAACTAAGTTGTACTAAGGTAATACTCTAAATAGTATTACCAAGACGTCTGAACGAGTTAACAGTCTTGCAATGAACATACACTGGAATCAAAGGTGTATGGTAAGACGCACACGACGAAGTTGTGCTAAGGTAATACTCAAAATAGTATTACCCAGACGTCTGAACGGGTTAACAGAGTCTGACAATAAACATACACTAGAATAATAGGTGTATGGTAGGTGATGTGAAATTATATAACAGACTCTATGCAATGCTGGAATTCCTAAGCATGAAGAATCAGAATTACTTACATCAGTAATCAAATGAACGTAAATACTAGTTCATTAAATAATTACAATGGAGTTTAATTAAGAGAGTAAAAATGGGGGAACTCGGGAAATAAATGTGTTGATAGAATAACAACACTTCTCAATGAGGATACTGTGGTAAATTAATTATTAAATTGGGCGTAGGTTCTAGGTAATCAGTGATGACTCAAGAAGGGTAATTACACACGAAATACACGTCGACCTCAACTTGCAAAATACACAACAGAATACATATATTAGGAAAATCTGTGAGTGTGCAAGGTAGTTAATTAAAACAAATGTATATAATGCATGCGTAGGACGTTCTAGAGAAAATTAATTAATTATGAACACTAGGTCTTAAACACAGACCTTAACTAAGTCTTTATATAACGATTCTGAAGGATGAACACAATACATAATTAAAGATCTTGGACACAAATCTCAGAATTAATTACCACAACACGATTCACATGTTTTAACCTATACCTCAACAACAATAACACAACGAAAAGACACAGAACTTTAGGGAATGTTTGGAGGGCTGGTGAAGAGAGTGCAGGGCTCGCCAACGTAAGTCATAGGTCCTAGGGGCAGCCCTTCTGGGGGGCAGGGTGTCCTCAGGCAGCACTTCTGGGGGCAGGGCGTCCTCGGGCAGCACTTCCGGGGTGTAAGGCATCCTCGGGCAGCACTTCCGGGGTGTAAGGCGTCCTCGGGCAGCACTTCAGGCTCCAGGCCGTTGATGTTTTATTTGCATATTCACTTTTCATTCTACGAAGAGATCTGGGGGCTGAGGAAATGCTGTGTTTTGGTTGGCTGAGAAGGCTGAGGAAAGTTGAGTTTTGGTTGGCTGTGAGGGCTGGGGGGCGTGCCAGAGCAGGTGGCTAATGAGTTGAGTGACCTCCTATACCTTTGTGTTGTCGTAGAAAACGGTGAAACAGGGGTCGCTTGGGTATTTGTCCAGGGGCTAAAGCATGGGAGAATTGGGGTGTCTCTGCTATTTTCTTGTCTTGATTATGGGGTCTTTGAGTTGCAGACTGGCTATTCTGTAGCTGTTATTTGGGTGGCTCGTCTTCAGACCTGTCATCTCAAACAACAACATGATTCTCCAATAAAATCTCGATTCTCTTCTACAGTGCATATAATTAGTCTATGTCCAGGTACCGTTGCCCACATAAGTTGTTTCTAATCGTGATCTGATGTATGAATGTAAATTATATAGTAGGCCTATACGAATGAATTGCGAGTGCGGTTTTATTTAATTATCAGTTTACTAATCATATGAATGAACCACTATAGCCTACACTCGTATTTCAATGATGCGCAATATATTTCCCTTAACATTGTCACAAAGAGGAACAGAACTTATATAAATATGTGGGCAACTGCAGGCTAAGTGATGGCTTGGTTTTGATATATTTTCCTACTTAATATGCATTGAATTACGGTGGTGGTTCATATTCGTTCAAAATTAGGATATAAAGACCACGAAAGATTGTTTCTCAGTCCATGTTGATGATCGTCTAGTAGTTGTTTACCTTACGCAAACAAAAGTATGCGTTCTGCACCCCAGAGTCCGACCCCCCGCACTCTGGAATGCAGCCCGCATTTCCTTTCTACTTTAGTTGTCCGGGTCCTATTTTCGTATATGACGTCACAGGCCCGAAAACGGACCCGCAAAAGACGGCTCTGTAAACCAGGCTTAACTATTAAATATCTTTATTTACATTGGTACCAGAATGTCCAATAGTAAACATAAAATATTCCTTCTAGAATGTTTTACTGGAGGAATGTGACATTCCTTCCGGATGATGGTACATTAAAAAAAGATAAAAAAATAATAAAATAAAATTAAATAAAAACGCACCAGTGCCGGTGAAAAGAAAGCAATATATGATTAAGTGGTATGTCTCCTTCCCAAAACCTCCTGTCTTCCCCTTACATGTGTCTTGCTCCCCCTCCAATTTCCCCCCTTCTTCCTCCCTCCCGCCTGAAATATGTCCAGTCACCCTCCTCTACACTCTCTCTAGTCTCTACCTCCCTCCTCCCTCATACATGTGCGGTAGACAGCCAGGATTGTCAGTTTTTTTCAAGCAGGCAGATAAAACACAGTGCTCCCTTGTACACATACACCATCTCTACTGTCACAATAATACGTTTTTTTACTGGATATTTGCTCTTTACGCCTATTTCTTGGTTCTTCAATATCCACATGTTCATTATACAAGTAAAATATGTGCATATGGAGTAGTAATATTGCTTGATATGGTAAATGTAACAAGTTTTGACTGAATTACCTATAAAAGTCCCTCACTAGCGGACCTTTAGAAAAATATGATTAATAGGGGATAACAAAGGACAGTGTGTGTGTTGTGTATTCCTGAAGGGAGAAATGCTTATGGCAAGGAAGGAACTCTAAAAATTAGAGAAACACTACTTGCTATTTTTATTAGTGACTTTCCTAGTGTTGAGGGGGGACTTAATGATTTTGCACTCCATGTTGGTGAATATGGGTGGATGGGACTCGTTAGCCTTGGTAGGCAACTCATCTAGGGGAGACAACCTTATACAAATCCGGGTGGATGGGACTCGTCAGCCTTGGTTGGCAACCTGTCTAGGGGAGTAAACCTGATACAAATCCGTACTGCTTACCTAAGGGTAAGGCAGGTTAGTGGATGGATTAGCCGAACACCACTGTAGAAAAATAGTGCTAACAAGATACACAGAGGGCCTCGGAGTCGGACGGATCCTAAATTGAGTGGTCAATCCTGTAAGGTCTTCACTAAACTGGCTCGGGTTGTCCCTCTCACAGGGAATGGGTCCGCTGGGGGCATTCTGTGTATGGCCACCCTCGTAAGGGGAGTAAGGCGTCCGGCAATAGATAGATAGATAGATAGATGTTGGTGATGGGGTCTTCGGTTTTCGTTTCTCATAATATCTATTTCTACCAGGTCTCAAACTACAGGCTTTGAAGTCGTCAGAGTCTCTTCTTTCCTCAGGGCTGCCCTTGGTCTTCACACCATGTATCAAACTACAGGCTCTTTTCTCGCCAGGTATCCAACCACAGGCTAAAGGGCACATAGAGGTGAGTCTCTGCTGTGGTGAGGCCGGTTTATTACACAGCGTGTGAGCTAATTACCTAACTGGTACCACAGGTAACACTTCTGTCGGTGTCACACACAACTTATTGCCAGTAAACTTGACAGGGTCAGTCTTAGACCTGACAGAGCTAGTATCACTTTTACCAGGTCTAGTATCACACCTTGCAGGCCTAGTATCAAACCTATCAGAATCAGAATCAGAATATTTATTTTTCCATTTTACAATGGTTCTTCACATAAAACATTACAAAAATATTAAAATACATACATTATATATATACATATTTACAATAAGAAACATCTCTAGTATGTTACTATGGACAGTCTTCAATATCTATAAAAAAAATGACAGTTACAGTATTATTACATTTTTTGTTTATAGATCCATTTCATGTTTCAGAATATAATCTTTTAATATATGCTTACACGTGTTTAGGTTATTTGTGTCCTTTACTGATCTCGGCAACCTATTCCATATTTTAGGACCTGCTACCAAAATCGATCGTTCACCATAAAAGGTGTTCGTTCTCTGTACATATAGATGGTTTTGCTGTCTTGTGTTACTATTTATGATTTCATTAACAATAGGAAAGTGTATTAGCCAGTTTGGAATTAGCTTATGCCTTTCTTTATACATCGCAATGGCTGTATCATATATATATTTTTGCTTTATTTTTAGCCACTCTAATTCCTTTATTATCGGAGTTACATGGTCGTATTTTTTTGCTCCACCCACTGCTACCTTTGCAGCAAAATTCTGCATTTTGTGTACAGTATTTAATATAGTGCAATTAGTTGAACCCCATATCATTATGCAATAATTTATCAAACTTAAAATTAGCGATTGAATCACAATGACCCTAGTAGCTTTGTCAAAATTACCTTTTATACGATTCACATACATCAACGTTCCCATGACTTTCTTGTTCAGTTCACTTGTGTGTTTGTTGAAAAGCATGTTACTATCTATATGTAGACCTAAATTTGTTACATGTGTACAAGGTATAATTTTATGATCATCGAGTTGTATACATACATTTGAGGGTATTTGGGATAAAAGCTGTCTAGTGCCAAGGAAAATGCATTGAGTTTTATTTGCATTCAACATAAGACCATTTCTCTGGAAATATTGTTTCCCTATTTTGAGTGTATTTTCTGTTTTGCTAATTACATTAGTTAATTCATCCAGAGTGCCTGAGTGAAGTATCTGTGTATCATCAGCATACTGAATGAGCAAACAATCTTTAACATAGTTTAGTAAATCATTGACAAATATAATAAATAGAATGGGTCCTAGAATAGAGCCTTGAGGCACTCCATATGTTACATGTAAAGTAGATGAGACTGTATCACCCAACTGCACAGCCTGTGTCCTATCGGTCAAGTAATTCATAAGCCAGAATGAGTCAATATTAAATTTTTTGCATTTGTCAAACAATATTTGATGACTGACACTGTCGAAAGCTTTAGACAAATCAAGCTGTGTTAGTAAAGAAACTTTTTTGTTATCCATATTAGTATATATTTTATTAGTTAATAAAGTGAGGGCTGTTTCCGTTGATAAATTTGGCCGAAAACCATGTTGACTTATAGAAAGCAGATTGTTGTTTTCCAAGTGCGACATATACTGATTTGTGGCGACTTTCTCTAAAACTTTTGATAATATTGGGAGAAGTGAAATGGGTCGATAATTACCAACACAATCTTTGTCTCCATTTTTATATATTGGTTTAATTATAGCATGCTTCCACATTTTCGGGAACTTACCAGTTACTATCGAGGTGTTTATTATACAGGTTAAGTAAGATATTGTAACATACAATGCATCTTTTAACATCTGAAGAGAAATCCCATCAGAACCACAAGCTTTCGTGTCTTTAAGCTGCTTAAATGTTAGAATTATAGTATTTGTGTCAATTGGTTTTAGTCTAAAAAGATTGTTAGCAGTTGTAGAAGTCTCATATCGTTGGTCGGTATTCTCATCTGTGTCTAGTGTAATGTTATTTTGTGATTTCTCATACGATGATTTGCCTACATTTGCAAAGAAATCGTTAAATTTGTCTACTTTTTCTATCGTGTTATCAAAGGATTGGATACTTGAAGATTTCTTATTACTGGGAACTATTTGTTTTATTAATTTCCAAGTTGATGCTGTATCACCTTTACAATTATTAAATTGGTCATGGTAAAATTTACTTTTTGTTCCTGCTATGAGAGACTTGACTCGTTTTTTCTCAGTTTTATACTTTGACTCTAGATCTCTGTTTTGTCTATCGTGTTTTAATGCAGCTTTTAGCTTATTCCTTTCGCTTATTGCGGTTTTAATGGTGTTGTTTATCCATGGGGCATAAGGCCTTTTTATCTCCTTTGTAGTTATTGGAGCACATTTATCGAGACATTCTATAAATACAGTTGTAAATATTTCTACCTGTTTATCTACATCATCAGTATCCATTATCTTATTTAGTCTATCAGTTTCACCCATAATCAAGTCACAAAAATTATCTTTATCATTATTACTCATTTGTCTAAAAGTCTTAATTACGGGTTGACGTTTGGGTTTTCTAGCATTTACTTCCACCATAATTTGTTCGTGATCTCCAATTGAGTGTGATACAACATCTGCATAGTGTACTGTGTTAAGGTTATTAGTAATTATGACGTCTAATAGGGTGCTAGAGTGAGAAGTGATTCTACTTCTAGCAGGGTTAGTATCACTCCTAGCAGGGGGCTCAGCCGTAGACCTGACAGTATTAATATCAAACTTAGCAATGCTAGTCTCACACCGTGACCTAGCAGTCACCAAATACAAAGGGGGGTGTAATTGATGCTGGTTGCTTGTTTGTTGATCATAATTTATCGTTCCTCTGCGCTGTTTAGCTTGAAAGTGTTGAGAGCTAGAAAGGCTCGCTCTGACTCTGCCGTGATTTTTGTGGTGGTCGAGGGTGCGTTATTTTGGCGTGGGGGCTGTTCCGTTGGGATATGGGCTGTAGGCATTTATCGTGGCAGCTTCTATGTCCTTTTGTTATGGTGGTTGGGGTGGTGGTGATCGCATTTTTTTTGTTGGCATAACATTGATACTGAAGAGGGATAGGTGGTGGATTGAGGAGAGGGAATAGGTGTACTGGGAAAAGTATAAGTGATGGGAGAGGATGATAAGGTAAGAGAGTAGAATTAGTAGCATAGTAAGGGATTTAGTGGTGAAATAGACGAATAGGTGGTGGGAGAGAAGGATGAGTGGTGGGAAAGAAGGATAGGTGGTGAGAATTGAGGATTGGGGTTGAGAAAGGAGAATGGGAGTGGAAAAGAGGATGGAGGGTGGGAAAGGAGGTTGGAAGGTGGGAGAAGTGTGCTGAAAATAAAGAATGGGGTTAGGCGGCCGGAAGCATATTTCCGAAGTCGAGACTAGTATATATCATAGGGGAAATTAGGACCAATCAGAGGCCGCAGTGGCAGTGACGTCACCCACAAGGGGAGGAGCCAGTCTGTCTGTCTCTCTCTCTCTCTCTCTCTCTCTCTCTCTCTCTCTCTCTCTGGGTGAGGAGCCTGCCTGCCTCTTGTTTGTTTATCTCTCTCTCTCTGGTAAATAGAAGAAGTAAGTCACCTAGTATAACAAGTTATCAATATTTATTCGCATAGTTTCTGTCTAGATTAAATAAGCATCCAGAGTACAATATGTTATTCCCATTAATTATGGTTTTACTTGAAAAGCAATGAGTAAACAATTAAAATTTTGCGATTCTGGCATCTTTCGTCCCAAGATTTGAGGAGGAGGGTGTTGCCAGTTCTCCTTAGACAGTTAAATTGTTTCAAATAGTTCCTGTTTTATTTATCATTATCATTTAAATTTACATTCATGCACAACGTAAATAAACTATAAATGGTCACTTTTCACTCTCTCTCTCCGCATATGTAATGATCTCATTCCATAATATTATGTATGTAGGCCTACAGATGTATGTCTGTATGTATGTATGGATGTATGTATGTATACACTCAGGCACATACCCCATAGCTGGGGGTGGCTGAATCGAGACATAGACTAAGGGAATAAGTAAAGATCAATGATAGGAGAGAAAGTGATAGATTGATATGAAGGGAATAACAAAATTCACAATTATATCTCATCGTACATCTGGAATCACATTCCAACCTTACAGGTGAGTGTAACCTTTATGCCAAATGTCTCACTTCATATCGTATAGTTTCTTTATGTTCAGTGCCTTTCACGATAAAAATCTTTAATATTAGAGAACAGGCTGATTGAACTCATTGTTTTTTTTGCTTAAAATCATTATTTGTTGTGTTTCCAGTGTCTTGATCAGGATTATTTGTAACATTGTGCTTTATTTAAAAATGACATATTATATTGGCTTAAAGTACCGAGGGCGGTACAATATTGTACCGCCCTGGATATAATGGGGTTAAGAGGTGTTCAAGTAGCCCTAACCACTACTGTACTTATATAAATATTCATTAACATTGTCACATCATAACATATCCACTACAATAAAAGTAATATTTAGCAAAATATAGAAATAGCTGTCATACATAAGAATAAAAGAAAATGGGAGTCTACAGAAAGTCGATTGGCTCACACCAGGCAGATCCCCTTCACACCCAACCCTAATTATAAGGCCTAAGTAGCCTATAGGCCTAGGCCCAACTCACTAACACGTATCGTATAATTATATAGCCTACTAATTAGCCTTTGGCTCTACCTTATGCACTTAAACCATTAACTATTTCATAACATTTGATGCTTAATATATTTTGTACTATCTGATAATGTTAATGTGTTAATGACATTTAAAATAAAGTAATGTATAGGCTATGTATATACTGTATATATAACCCTTTAGATATATGAGTGACTTAAGTTCCTTCTTGAAATTATCAGCACAACTGCTTAAGGGGAGGTATTTAGTTTGTTCCCTAGACCTCCATCAAGCTTAAAATTACACCCCCTCGAGTCCCTTTCAAGATAAATTTATACATTTTTCGGTAGAAAAATGTCTCGGCCGAAGGCCGGTTCCTCTTAAATTACTGGCTCGCTATCGCTCGCCAGGATAAAATCGACACCTGAATGGCACGAAAGGTCTTAATATGGGGTGAAAGTTCTTAAAATCGCTAAACTTATGGGGCAAACGTTTTATAATATCAAAAGCAATGGGGCTAAACATGAGAGAGAAAGGGGTCAAGAAAAAAATCCCTCAAGTGGAGATCTCCCCTTAAGTGTCACAGGAATCAATATAGTTCGCCAGTGAAATAATATTGTGCCTTTTAAAATTGTCAAGGAATTTCTGTCCATGGCTGTGCACACATACGCGTAATACGGTAGGCTACTCTTATTTACTCATAACCATAACATAGCACAATCATAATGTATCCTTAACCCTTAAAGAGCGGCTCACCACATAAGTCGAGTTGAAAAAACAGGCAAAAAACGAGTGAAAAAATGGTGTAAATCGAGTGAAAATGAGTGGGATAGTAATGATCCATACGTCCGATATCTGTGGCCTCCCGGCCCACACTAACTCCAGTTCCCCCACCGCGCGAGAGGATCACAGTGTAACCAATAGTTCGCTAAAAGTGAGCAAGGTAGCAAAATCTGCTAAACTTCCATCTTCGAGGTAACACTGTCAGTGCTCCACGAGTGCTACGTAGCTGTATGTTACGTCAATGTGTAGCGATTTCCACCTAGTTTTCGGCACAATACAGTTCCTTTCATACTGATGGTTGATATAGCTGTCAGAATGGCCTGAAAAGGCCCAAAACGGCCACAGAGGGCCCGCTAGACAAGGGTTAATGTAGTTAATATTTGAAATAACTTGTTATACTAGGTGACTTACTTCTTCTATTTATCAGAGAGAGAGAGAAACCAAAGAGAGGCAGGCAGGCTCCTCACCCAGAGAGAGAGAGAGAGAGAGAGTGACAGACAGACTGGCTCCTCCCCTTGTGGGTGACGTCACTGCCACTGCGGCCTCTGATTGGTCCTAATTTCCCCTATGATATATATTAGTCTCGACTTCGGAAATATGCGGCCCGGGAAGGGTGGTGTTTCGGTGATGGAGAGGAGATAGTCGACCTACTACTCCATTCACTATACAGTAGGTAGCTCAGAAAGCATGACCCCTAACCTTTGTAACTCAAAAAGGGCTAGAGCAAATGGGCTGTAAATTTCAATGCCCTGGCTGACCCTTCATAAATGGTCAAAAATATTAGCTCGATTTCGATGAAGATGAAGCCTGTGTGGGCAAAACAGAGAATGTTTTTGGATAGGGAAAGAAATGATTCATCAGCTAGGAATGTAATAGAACCCCAGTCGCATATAAATGTTAGTAATTATGATAACATTGACTGCAGTGAAATCAAGGTAGTTTTATTGATATTGAAACAGTAAAAGATATGGCCCCATTCGATGGTCTCGATGTTAGAAGGAATAATGACTGGTCTCGATGTTAGAAGGAATAATGACGTATATAGCAGTAAAACAATAGGAGATAATGCGGTAATAGAAGTTAATCATATTTATATTGATGCAATATCTACCATAGTACAAGATAATAACAAAAGTAAAATAGACACTAATAGAAGAAATAAAAGTAAATCAGATACCAATAAAAGAAATACATTGCGATACTTTAGGAGTTTATGTAACAAAATGGACGAACTTAGAGCACTTGTTAGCAATGAAAATATAGACATAATAGCGCTAACTGAACATGGATTAATACAGAATCAAGGCATTTTTAGAAGAATTTCATATACCAGGATATAGTTTGTTTAAATATGAACGAACAAGTAGGAGGGGCTGCGGAATAGCAGTGTTTGTCAGGAGTTCATTAAAATGCTGTACTAAATCAGGTATTAGACTAAATAATGATAATGAAAGTGTTTGGGTAGAGGTTATCGAAGGTAGTGAGACCATAGTTATTGGAGTTATTTATAGACCACCAAATATGAGTAGAAATGAAGGTGCATCTTTATGGCAGGAAGTGAAAACAGCATCAAGGTTTAGCAATGTGTGCATTATGGGGGATTTTAATTTTCGGAATATAGATTGGCAGCATCAAATTGGTGACTCAGATTCTGAAGAGTTTATTGAGGCGGTACAAGATAGTTTTTTAGTTCAATTCATAGACTCACTGACTAAAGGTAATAATATCCTCGATTTATTTCTCAGTAATAATGAACATATGATAAATAATGAAGAGATTGGGGACCAAGTAGGAAATAGCGACCATAAATCTATATATTTTATTATACAATGGACAGGAAATGCTAAAGAAAATATGACACTTAGCCCAGATTTCAGAAAATCCGATTATAGTGGGCTAAGAAGAACCTTAAGGGTGGACCCTATGGTTAAACAATTAAGTTGATCCTGGTGTTGTGATAATGAACGTACTCCCTCTCAGATACCCGTCTTAAATCAGGATAAGCCAGAGTTAAACTTGACAGCTACATATGAAAATGTTATTGCATCACTACACAATGCTCAAAATAAATATATCCCCAAAAGAAGATTTAGATTGACACAGAACCAACCAAAGTGGATGAATAATATACTAATAGATCTTATAGGAAAAAAAAGGAATATAAAGACATATTAAGAAAGGCAAAAATCACCTACTTATTTACTATCAGACTCTATCAAGACAGGTCAAAATGGAAATTAGGTAAGCAAGAAGAAATTATGAAATCAAGATAGCCAACGACTCAAAAAAATAACCCTAAAGCTTTTTACCAACTATATAAATCTAAAGTTAGAGATGTAATAGGTCCCCTTAAAACTTTGATGGGAGAAATGACAGAAAATGGTTTAGAAATGTGCAGTACATTAAATAGTCAATTTCTTTCCGTTTTCACTACTGAAAATTTGGCACAGTTTCCAGAAGTCCATAAGGTATACTGTATAGCGATAGTATAGAAAATAGGTTAAGACGTACAGTTACTCTAATTAGAAATTATGTGTTTAAGGAAATTGACAGACTGAAACCTCAGAAATCGCCTGGACCTGATGAGTTATATGCTAGAGTATTAAAAGAATGCAGAGATGAGTTAAGTTACCCATTAACATTTCTATTTAACAAATTATTAGAAAAAGGCTTAGTTCTAGAAGCTTGGAATTTTGCAAATGTAGTTACGATCTTCAAAATAGGTGATAAATCAATAACATCGAATTTCCGTCCCATTAGTCTCACATCAATCATAGGAAAGCTACTAGAGTCAATTATTGCTAGGAAAATTAGAAACCACTTAAAAACATTAAACTTAATTAATTCTTCTCAGCATGGATTCACTCAGGGATGTTCTTGCCTTACTAATTTGCTTAGCTTTTTCTCAGAGGTATATGAAGCAGCATATAATGACAAGTCATATGATATAATATAGTTTTATTTCAATAAGGCTTTCGACACAGTCCCTCATGAGAGATTGATGAGAAATGTTGAGGCACATGGAATAGGTGGGTTGTTGTTAGGATGGATTAGGTCATGGCTAATTGGTAGGAAGCAGAGAGTCAGCATAAATGGTACTAAGTCAGAATGGGGAGCAGTCAAAAGTGGTGTCCCCCAGGGACCTGTATTGGGTCCTCTGTTGTTTGTTATATACATAAATTACCTTAATTTAGGTATAACTAGTAGGATAAGTAAATTCGCAGACGATACCAAAATGGGGAGAACAATAGATTCATATAGCAACTTAGAGTACCTACATAAGGACCTAGATACCTTACACGAATGGTCAGTAAATTGTCAGATGAATTTTAACATTGACAAATGCAAGGTATTAAAGATAGGGAAGATGAATACAATTGCAAAATATATACTAGCTAATATGGAATTAGAAAACTCAGACTGTGAGAAAGATCTAGGTGTGTTTGATAGCAATGATGTGAAACCTAGAAAACAGTGCTTAAGCGTTCGTAACAAGGCAAACAGGATTCTCGGGTTCATCTCTAGGAGTGTGAGTAACAGAACTGCTGATGTTATCTTAAAACTTTACTTGTCATTAGTGAAACCCCATATGGATTATGATGTTAAATGCTGGTGTCCTTATTACAGAATGGACATAGATTCTTTGGAGAGAGTACAACGTAGAATGACAAAAATTATCCATAATATTACAAATCTTCCATATGTAGAAAGGTTGAAGAAATTAGGCTTACATTCCTTAGAGAGACGCATAGTTAGAGGGGACATGATAGAGGTGTTCAAGTGGGTTAGTGAGATTAATAAAGGGGACATGAAAGATGTACTAAAGCTCAGTGATAGCGAAAGAACCCGAACAAATGGTTTCAAATTAGATACATTTCGTTTTAGAAAAGATATAGGCAAATATTGGTTTGGTAACAGAGTTGTAGATAGGTGGAATAGGCTACCAAGTGGGATCAAGAATGATAGAGAGCTGAAATTAAATAAGCATATGGACGAGATGGTTCCATGTCATCTCAACCAGTAGACCATTTCAACCAGTAGCTCTCAACCAGTGCCAAATTAACCCAGACCAACCAAACCAGTGCCAAAATATAGTACTAACCTAACCGTATTTTTTGATTTGGTACTGGTTGAGAGCTACTGGTTGAAATGGTCTACTGGTTGAGTTGACCGGACACCGGACGAGAGGGGTTGGGTGTAAGGGGGTTCTGCCGGGGATGGGCCGGTCGGCGCTCTGCAAACCCCCGTTTTCTGACCTTTGACTGTTTAGGTGAGGTCGGTCCTCATGGTATTAGTGAGCTGGGCCTATAATTAGGCCTTGTAATTGGGGTTGGGTGTGAGAATGAGCTGCCTTGTGTGGGCCAATCGGCTTTCTGCAGACTCCCATTTTCTTATGTTCTTATTACTCTAGTTGTGTATGAGTTACAGAGGTTAGTGGTAAAGATATTTCGAATAACCTATAATGAATGGGCTATATTTATATGAGTTAATTATTTGACTCTCCCAGATCCTTTCTTAGCTGCATAAAATCGACTAATCATAGCTAATATATGAATTAAAAAGACGTCACCGTATACTCAATGGGTTAACCCCTTCAGCAACCTAACATCTTTTGATCTTTAATTCTGACTAAACTTGGACGATGTTATGCAGTTTAAGAAGGACTTATGTTATTCAGAGGGTTTATTGAGATTTGAACCCTAGAGGTATATTATAAGTTAAGGAAAATCGTCTAATAGTAATCAGAATATGATGGAAATTGTGTCATCGTGCTGAAGGGGTTAAACAATATTTATTGTCTTAACCCATTCAGTACCGGTGCCGTCCTTTTAACTGTATTCTGTCTACTATTAGACAATTGTGTTCCATTTAAAAAGAGCCTCCAGCAATTAACAGACTTCGAACTATCTCATTTAACAATTTTTACTACGACAAATCCTTCTTAAGCTGTACAAAATCGTCTAAATAGAGCTAGAATAAAATTAAAAAGACGTCCCTGGTACAGAAGGGGTTAACTAACTATATCAAGAGAGCATAATAAGCCGAAGTTGTGTATTAACCTTTGTCTATCGGGGCCCGACTTAAGTCCGTATCGAAAAATTTGGACTATGTCGCGGGGCCCGACTTAAAGTCTGAGTGCAATTTTGGCGCAATATTGGCTCTGAGAGAGAGACGAGTGACGGGAAGAGCATGGGTTACCTCATGACCGCTCGCCACGGCCGCCGTGGACCAACTGAGATGTACTCCACTTACATCCACCCTCACTCCCTCGCTACATACGTAATTATATAAAGAAATTACCGTATTTTAGCGATTTTGCCCTTCGGTTGCATGATCGTTGCAAAACAACCAGTGATCGTAGAAGGATGGCTCGGGTGTCATTGGAAAGCTCAATTTACGCCCTTTCAGGGATACATACTTGTATTACGCTCTGGGTCTTGTTATGCATGAAAAAGAGCACGGAAACAACCCCATTTATGGTAAAAACCACCCGCTCTTTGAGCGTTAAGGGAAGATATTTGTTTAAATTTGTTTGTTATTTACATAGTTTTAGTTCTCTCCCTAGACCTCCATCAAGCTTAAATAAAATACCCTTAGATCCCCCTTCGAAATAAATTTGTACAGTTTTTGGTAGAAAAATACTCCGCCCAAAGACCAAATGCTACGGCCGAAGATTGCAGGAGGGTTTCTCTCGCCAGGTAAAAATTGTGACGCTTCTGCATAGTAACCACGTGCGGGCATGCGCGCGCATCGGCTGCCCAGCCGTTTAGAAACCGGCTGGTGGCAGCCGGCCGGCAGGCTTTCTCTTAGTATATATCCTACGACAATGTAACTAATGTCTGGGATACTCGTATGTTGTTTCACAGCTTGAAGCTGCCCTTATTCTTAACCAACGCATCTTAGTATATTTTATTCTCGATAGTTGATTATTTCATTATAATATATAAGATGGAAGTCTAGTGAGAGCGGGAGAGAGAGACCGGCTTGGGACGTTGCTTCGCTTGCTTAGCTTGGGACGAGCCTGAAGCGCTGCCACATGCATTGATTGCAACGTTAGGCTTAGTTTCGACTCACGCACGGGGTAGAGGATTTTGACCAGGCAACAGTGTTGAGTGTTGCCAAGCCTGGGATGTATTCTGCATGCCTAGGGTGGGGTCCAGACAGATTCAAGACTCAGAGCTCCCCTCATTGTCGTACCCTTCGGACCCCCTTGATATCTATCCCTCTCAACCCCACTTAGAAACGTTCTCTCTTACTTTGTATACCTTCTTTCCACTACTTCACCAATCTATTTAATTTATCCCATCCCCTTGATAGACCTTATATCTATTATTGTATTAACGACGAGCTCTCAGATAACTAGATAGGATTTGGGGCCTTATGCAGGGATGTAATTGTTAATGAGACCTAGGAAGCTTTTTTTGTTGTCTCATATTTGGTGGTTTCATGCTTGCTAGTGTGTTCTTGTGTCAGGTTAGCAGGGGCTAGACCAGAGGGGAGGCTTTTTGCGATCCTTAAGTAAAGTCTGCTGGTGCGAGTCCCGTGGACCCGCACGACTTTACTAGGATACCCGTGGGAGTCTGGGGGCATTTTCTTGTCTGTGTCCCTGTGTGTCTAGCGTTGTGGTGTGTGAGGGCCCTTGCCTAGTCCACTCAGCACTGCGCTGGCACGTCTTGCTTTTGTTTTAGGGTCGCCAGGAGAGAGTCAGATACTTGCAATCTGAGTCTCTCAAGAGAGCACCCTTTCAATTAGAGTAATTTGGCGCACAGACCTGGGAACGTCCCTAGGCTAGAGCAGGTGGCTCAGCCCGGGTATCCGAAGCCTATATCCTTCCGGCTAGACCTCTGCCACCTGGCAGATTAACAGCTAGGGGTTTATTATCTCTGTATGCTTGTTATTGTGCCACAGTTTAGCGTTTTTGTGAGCATTGGGAGTCAGGGTGTGTCTTAGAGACTCTGTCCGAGCAGGCTTGCCTGACTAAGAGTGAGAAGCACACCTGTATGTGGTTATGTTGCGAGTTGCTGCCTTTATTTAATTATACCTATGCCATTATACACTGTATGGCCTATCACTAGTATTTATTCCTGCTTATGAGTTAAGAGTTCTCTAAATCCGTCACGTACTTTCTTTGCTAAGCATCAGATCCTACAGTAGCCGCATGCAGTTTAGAAACCCGCATCTAGTCTACCTGTACGATGTTTTGAGGACTGTTTGCTTTCACCTTCTTTCACGCAGGGGTGATTAGTTGTATTAATTAACGTAACGTTAAATGTACTTTCTTCTAGTGTCCATACTTAGTGTACTCAAACTAGTATGAACAGTCTCGATGTTACGTAATCTGGGTTGATGTAGCGTTACGTTTCATTCCGTAGTCTTAAGTTGAACGCTTCCATAACCTTGGTCGAACGTTCCATGATTGGGTAGAATATATTATTCTATAGTAGTATATGGGAAAGTATTGTAGGATTATAATTCCCATATATATATATATATATTTGTATTATTTAAGATTGTTTATAAGTATCGCATTGTAAAGAAGATGGGATACATTTTCCATATGTTATGCGCGTGCGCGGTATGTCACGACAGAGACGAACATAACGCGCTCGCCCACTCTCCAACCAACCTCCGTCCCAGCTACACACGCTAAGCCTTCTTTCTCCTAGTTGTTTCACCAGGTGTTTTCGCTTCACTTTTCATCTCATATTCCATATAGTCACTACATCATCATCTTTGTTAATTAGCACAACTTAACGTAAATATCTAGCCTATCCTAGCCTATTGTAGCCTCTTTTCATACTTTGTTTACTATACTAACCACTTCCAGTTATCTAGCCTATTTTCTGCCATCCTCTAATCACCAGCTGAGTTCATCAAAGGGTAATTATATTTCTATATGGTTAATACTTCTTCATTAGCAAATATACAGTCCACTTATCTAAATTAGCCATATAATTGGTCCTTAACCTTTCACTAGTTTGCCCCCCCCCCCCCTTTTTTGTGGTTGGTGGTGGCCTAGCCTACGTGGTTCATTTTTTTTGTGCCATATTTCGTCTGTCCATCATGGCCCAGGGCTTTTGGCGTCATGGTGCCGCGGGTGGTGGGGTAGGGGAAGATTATCCTGCGGTGGTTGATAGGCCTGCGTACCCAGGCCCGATTAGGAAGGTGGCAATTTTAGGCCACTCCTACGTCAGGGATTTGTACGTGGACCAAGCCGTCCACAGGCCTTTCTTTTCCGTGACTCCTCTGGCCGCCCCAGGTGCCCGCGTCAGCACCTTGAGATCAACAGAAGCCTGGGGTCAGTTTTTAGCGCTGAAGCCCGACTTGACCTTCTTGGTGATAGGAGGAAATGAGATAAGGAGCGGGGTCAGTCCGAGAGGGATTGCGGAGGGGATCGAGGTCCTAGCTGAGGAGGTGGTGCGGCTCTCGGGGGGAGAAGTCCGGGTGATTGGGGTAGAGAAGCGGCAGGCTCCACGAGGGGTCTCTACAGACGAGTTTAACCGCATTAGAAATGCGGTTAACCGATGACTAAAGCGCCATATCCCATTCACCCGGGAGCGCTATCAGTCAATGAATACCTCTGAGGCTGACTTCAGTCCCGACGGGGTACACCTCACGCACGAGGCATCAAAGCGTCTCTATTTGGAGATCCTGGCCACCTGTCGTCGGTGCTCTATGCCAGACGAATATGCCATGGTCGCCAGGTCATACGACGAGATGTTTGCCCACCATGACGTTAGAGTTGATCAACAAAATCAGTATAGCCTAGATTAATAATCCTTCAAATCGGTACAGTATATTAATTACATTTTGATTGTAAACCCTTTAGGCCCAAATTATATAACAATTGATTGGCACTAAGATTCAAATCATCCATACTGTACTGTATAATAATTTCAAAGGTTAAGGTTATTCATTCTATATCAAATTTATACTGTCCAATAACTTCTTTATTTTGATTCACATGTCATTCTAAATTCTTCTCTCGTCGTGTGCCCTGGAGGCGGGGTATTATGATAGCTGATAGGCTGAGTGTGTGTTAATCCAACTCAAAACTTTTTTCCTTGTGACTTCTTGAGATGAACTTTTCTTGTGTATAATTTTCACATTTATTAAATTTAATAATATAAAATTAGCGGTACTCATTGAGTTTAGCCTGTTTCAATTACCCTATAGGCTCTCTCTCTCTTAAAATTCTTGAATTTATTATAACTTTAAATGGTACCTCTCTTTTTGACATCTGGAGACTTTTGGCCTATACTGTATTGTACTAAATTTCCCTCCCGGCTTTTCTTAACTTATGGTGTAATGATTCTATAATTTCATAACTATTATGTAAGGAGTTAAATTGAAAAGCTCCAGATTGCTAGTCTACATTGCGCACAATTCTTATTCCGCATTTCGTGAGGGTGTTTTATTTTCGGCTCGCGATTTATTTGATTTCTCGGAGTACTGTATTGTTGGACGCAACTTATTCAGTCTGACATTGATAGTTTGATTTAACGTCAATAGAATTCCTTCCCGTATAATCATGGCTAAAAGTGTACAAAAGCGTCGGGCTGGACTTAAGGGCTCTTTGACGGTCTTAACCTCTGATATTGACGGATTCCTTGATTCGGCGTCTAGAGTGGAGGTGGAGGCCAGGTTGCTCAGTATTCAAAAGCAACTTGACAAGTATGAGGTCACACAGGAGGACCTGGCCGTCACTTGCGAGGATGCCGAGTATATCGAGGTGATCAGAGAGGATACCCTATATATGGAGGGCATACAAGTAATCGTTGCCACACTGAAGGGGATCTTGATTACAGAGGTCAAGAAGGAGGTCAAGAAAGAGCCAAAGAAATCCGCAGTCAAATTACCACATCTTACTCTCTCAAAATTTGAAGGTGATGCCACCATGTGGTCGGGATTTTGGGAGATGTTCAAGTGTACCATCCATGACAATCCCGACCTCACAGATATACAACGCTTCACCTATCTAAAGGGTCAGCTTCAGGGTGATGCACATAAGCTAGTCGAAGGATTCATAATCGAAAGTGCAAGCTATGCCCCAGCAATTGAGCTCCTGCAAGAGACATATGGGCATCCAGATCGAATCAAGGCAGCTTATGTTACCAAATTCAATCAATTAGTGTCACCCAAACACCAAACAGCTGACCTGAAGGATTTCTATGCCAATACAGAGAGTGTGATGAGGTCAATCATTAGCCATGGTATTTGTTTGGAGGAATTTTGTGTGGTGACTCTTGTCAATAAGTTACCATCACCGCTGAAAGAAACCATAAAACGGGAAATGGGAGACTCGAGCCTGGATTATAAGAAATTCACTCATTGCCTCCAGGCTGAAGTGTACAATATGGCGGGTCAAGACAGAGTAGGGGGTACACCCATGGCTACGGCAACATTTACTGCCCAAAGTGAGTACAGGAAATTCAACTGTGTTCTGTGTAGTGGCACCAATCATTTAGCATCGTTATGCGCCGCGTGAGGAAAGGATGGCTCAGCGGGACATTGGAGGTGGAAATAAATTATTTAAGATGAACTTGGATAATCTCGCACCTGCTGATATATGTTCCTTGCAGCTGGAAGATCCTGAAGTCAGGGCGTGTGGTAATGGTGCTGTCGAACTGGAGAGCGATGGGGATGCGCAGCCTGGTGATTTTTTCTTGTCCGAGGGGATCTTGTATCGGAGACATCAGGATCCCAAGAAAAAGTGGGATGGCGGGTCAGGATTAGTGGACCAGTTAGTAGTACCGAGGGTGTGCCGTGAGAGCTTATTGAGATTAGCTCATGATGTGCCTTTGGCAGGGCACCTGGGGGCACGTAAGATGGAGGCAGCTCTGAGCAAGCTTTTCTGGTGGCCTGGGTTAAAGGCGAGTGTCGTGTCATGGGTGTCACAGTGTCACACTTGTCAAGTTGTTGGGAAACCCAATCAGGTCATCCCGAGAGCCCCGTTACAACCCATCCCTGTCATTGGGCCGCCCTTCAGCAAGGTAGTTATCGATATGGTTGGCCCATTGCCCCCCACTAGTGCCGGCAATAAATTTTTACTAACTGTAATGGATGTAGCAACACGGTATCCAGATGCTTACCCCATGCGCAACGGGATGGCTAAGACTGTTGTCAAAAACCTACTTGTCTATTTCTCTCGTTATGGCTACCCTCAGGAGATCCAGTCTGATCAGGGATCCAATTTTACTTCTGCTCTGTTTAAGCAGACCATGCAGCAACATGGGATAGTGTCTGTGGTGTCATCTGCCTACCATCCCGAGAGTCAGGGAGTTTTGGAAAGGTGGCACTCGACTCTCAAGAGTATGTTGCGGTGTTATTGCATGGAAAATGGGAAGGACTGGGATCTAGGTCTCCCATACGTTTTATTTGCTGCGAGAGAAGTACCTGGGGAGAGCTTGGGATTTAGCCCGAACGAGTTGGTTTTTGGACACAGGGTCAGGGGGCCCCTCCACATAGTCAAGGAGATCTGGGAGGGAGTCACAAAGCCATGCTCGCTTCTAAAGTATGTTGTTGAAAGCCGTGAGAGAATGCTAAAGAGCCTGGAGGTAGCAGGTCGGAACCTTAAGAGTTCACAAGCTCAGATGAAGGACAGATACGACCAGAAGGTGAAGCTGAGGGAGTTTGAAGTAGATCAGGAGGTACTGATACTACTGCCTCTGGTGGGACACCCCTTGTCTGCCAAGTATTCTGGTCCGTATCGGGTTGTAAGGAAGGTTTCTGATCTAGACTATTTAGTAGCTACTCCTGATCGTAAGAAAAAGAACCAATTTTGCCATGTAAATCTGATGAAAGAGTATGTGAGGCGCCCCTCCGAGCCTCTCACTGTCCCGGTGTTGATCTGCAGCGATCGTGGTGGAGAAGGAGGAAGGGACAGTCAAGCTGCGGGGGAGGATAATTGGGATTGTCATGTTTCCGCGGATCAGTGGGCGGGGAATTCTAGACAAGTGGCTCACGAGTTGATATTGCACCTGCCTGAGCAACAGCGTGTAGCTGTGCAGCACTTGTTTGATTCAAACCCAGCTGTTTTCGCGGAGCATCCTGGCCTAACTACTCAAGCGGTGCACGATGTCGATGTTGGGGACCACCCGCCCTTTAAATCAGTGCCATACCGTGTTCCCCCTATTAAATTACCAGCACTTAGGGAAGAGCTGGATTATATGCTGAAACGTGGGCTGATTTCTGAGGGTGCAGTAAGGTGGACTTCCCCAGTCACACTGCAGCCCAAACCAGATGGCAAGGTGCGGTTTTGTATAGATTTCCGCAGGTTGAATGGTTTAACCCCCACAAATGCCTACCCTCTCCCTCGCGTGGACGACATTGTGGATAAGATAGGAAAAGCCAAGTTCCTCACTAAGATAGACCTTGTTAAGGGTTATTGGCAAGTGCCCTTGTCTGAGCGAGCGCGAGAGGTGTGTGGGTTTGTGGTGGACGGTGCCACATATCGTTGCCATGTTATGCCATACGGGTTGAAAAATGCCCCTGCAACGTTTCAGAAATTAATGAACGACATTGTAGCCGACATTCCCAACTGTACGGTGTACCTAGATGATGTCAAAATATACGACGATGATTTTAACAGTCACTGTGCTCACATCGGACAGCTTTTTAATAAACTGAATGAAGCAGGTTTGGTGGTAAACCTGGGTAAGTGCGATTTTGTCAGAGCCACAGTTTTGTACCTGGGGTTCGAGGTGGGGATGGGTCAGGTGTGCCCTCCACAGACAAAGATCAAAGCCATCGATCAGTTTCCCCAGCCTACGACTAAGAAACAAATCATGCGGTTTCTAGGTATGATAGGCTATTATCGTCGCTTCATCAAAGGCTATTCGACTGTATTTGCACCTTTAACTGACTTATTATCTAAGGACAAGAAGTTCCGGTGGTCTCCTGAGTGTGCAGAGGCGTTTTCCTTGGTGAAACACCTGTTATGTACCCACCCCATACTCAGGGCCCCGGACTTCAGCAGACCTTTTCAGCTGGCGACTGATGCCAGTGGCGTAGGGGCTGGGGCTGTCTTGTTACAGACAGATGATGAAGGTATCGAACATCCAGTGAGTTTTTACAGTAAAAAATTCAATAGTGCACAGAGGAATTACTCTGTAATTGAAAAAGAACTCCTGGCGATAGTGCTGGCGCTCAGGCACTTCGATGTATATGTTCCTGCTTTCGGACCAGTCGTAGTGGTTTATACCGATCATCACCCTCTGAAATTCTTGAATCAGTTTCATAACCGGAATATGAGGCTGACCAGGTGGTCACTCATGCTTCAGGAGTATAATCTGGACATACGCCGTATTGCCGGTTCTGATAACGTGATAGCGGATTGTCTATCAAGGGTGGATGATGTTGGTTAGACTGCCACAGGATTGAGGGTTGAGTGTGGAGGAAAATAGGCTGTCACTGTAGTTCAGCCGAAAAAAACAAATTAAAAAAGCAAAAACCTTATAAAAACTCTTTATTTTTTATAATGTGTAGAATTTTGTATAAGATGTTGTAGCAGTATCTAAGTTGAATGTTTTTGCTTATTGTCGCTGAATTAGTTGAACTTGCTCGGTGGAGCGCAACAGTCTTTATTTTTTTATTTTTTTATACATATTGCCTTGTGTCGCAACAGTGTGTGGTACTATGAGAAGCTTTCTGTTAGATATGAAGAACTTAGTCAAGGGTCTTATATCTTGGGGGAGGTGTGACGCTTCTGCATAGTAACCACGTGCGGGCATGCGCGCGCGTCGGCTGCCCAGCCGTTTAGAAACCGGCTGGTGGCAGCCGGCCGGCAGGCTTTCTCTTAGTATATATCCTACGACAATGTAACTAATGTCTGGGATATTCTTATGTTGTTTCACAGCTTGAAGCTGCCCTTATTCTTAACCAACGCATCTTAGTATATTTTATTCTCGATAGTTGATTATTTCATTATAATATATAAGATGGAAGTCTAGTGAGAGCGGGAGAGAGAGACCGGCTTGGGAAGTTGCTTCGCTTGCTTAGCTTGGGACGAGCCTGAAATGCTGCCACTTGCATTTGATTGCAACGTTAGGCTTAGTTTCGACTCACGCACGGGGTAGAGGATTTTGACCAGGCAACAGTGTTGAGTGTTGCCAAGCCTGGGATGTATTCTGCATGCCTAGGGCGGGGTCCAGACAGATTCAAGACTCAGAGCTCCCCTCATTGTCGTACCCTTCGGACCCCCTTGATATCTATCCCTCTCAACCCCCCTTAGAAACTTTCTCTCTTACTTTGTATACCTTCTTTCCACTACTTCACCAATGTATTTAATTATCCCATCCCCTTGATAGACCTTATATCTATTATTGTATTAACGACGAGCTCTCAGATAACTAGATAGGATTTGGGGCCTTATGCAGGGATGTAATTGTTAATGAGACCTAGGAAGCTTTTTTTGTTGTCTCATATTTGGTGGTTTCATGATTGCTAGTGTGTTCTTGTGTCAGGTTAGTAAGGGCTAGACCGGAGGAGAGGCTTTTTGCGATCCTTTAAGTAAAGTCTGCTGGTGCGAGTCCCGTGGACCCGCACGACTTTACTAGGATACCCGTGGGAGTCTGGGGGTATTTTCTTGTCTGTGTCCCTGTGTGTCTAGCGTTGTGTTGTGTGAGGGCCCTTGCCTAGTCCACTCAGCACTGCGCTGGCATGTCTTGCTTTTGTTTTAGGGTCACCAGGAGAGAGTCAGATACTTGCGATCTGAGTCTCTCAAGAGAGCACCCTTTCAATTAGAGTAATTTGGCGCACAGACCTGGGAACGTCCCTAGGCTAGAGCAGGTGGCTCAGCCCGGGTATCCGAAGCCTATATCCTTCCGGGTAGACCTCTGCCACCTGGCAGATTAACAGCTAGGGGTTTATTATCTCTGTATGCTTGTTATTGTGCCACAGTTTAGCGTTTTTGTGAGCATTGGGAGTCAGGGTGTGTCTTAGAGACTCTGTCCGAGCAGGCTTGCCTGACTAAGAGTGAGAAGCACACCTGTATGTGGTTATGTTGCGAGTTGCTGCCTTTATTTAATTATACCTATGCCATTATACACTGTATGGCCTATCACTAGTATTTATTCCTGCTTATGAGTTAAGAGTTCTTTAAATCCGTAACGTACTTTCTTTGCTAAGCATCAGATCCTACAGTAGCCGCATGCAGTTTAGAAACCCGCATCTTGTCTACCTGTACGATGTTTTGAGGACTGTTTGCTTTCACCTTCTTTCACGCAGGGGTGATTAGTTGTATTAATTAACGTAACGTTAAATGTACTTTCTTCTAGTTTGTTATTAAATTGTTTCTGCAATTTAATTCCGTTTTCTATCTTTTCCTTGAAGCTTTAAGTCAACTTAATTGTGTGATCTTTTATATAGCCTGCTTGACTATCAGCAGTCTATAGTGTGTGCACCCTGTAACCGAGTCATAGGACACCTCGTTGTCCAGGCAGGACTCTTGACGGTTTAGGGTGGTTTGTTGCCTGGGTTTATAGATAAGGGTTGGATCTAGCGTTTTCCGTTGTTGCTTGTTGCCGCATACCTAGTCCAATAGAAAGAGCCCAGTGTTTATATATCCCAGGACGTAACAAAATTGACACCTTTGATCCCGACCGTACCGGGTATATAAGCTCTCGGAATTGTCTGTGTTATGACAAGGGACTGGGGTTTTCGTAAGAGGCTCCAGTCCTGGTCGCTTAAAAGGAAGAGGCTGGGGTTCTCGAGTGAGGAAACCCCCAGGGTTTATATTCCTAGTATATCTGGGTGTATAAATCTTGGGGGTGCTCGTAGGCTCCAGCTTTGCATACTTCCTGACTTTTCGTGGGATTAATGATCCTTTAGGGTCGATAGCCTCTAAAGTCCTATTTTAACTAACTAACTGTGTTTATATATGACGATGGAATATGAAGATTTTCATCCTATGCGAGCATATTTGTATTGTATTAAATGATAATACATATGCTCCTAGTAATGTAATGAATATTGTTAAATTTTGTTAATTTAAGTATTTAACCTTGTTAATGTAAAGACATGTGTAATGTCTATTGATACTAACTCAGAAGTACATATAAATAGATATTCATAAAATATATGGCGGTATGAGAGCCGCGGCGGTCGAATGGTGAGCACGCTCACGTGTGAATCTGCTTGACCTGGGTTCGATCCCAGCCAGGCGGACATTTAGTGGGTGTTGCTGTACGTCCTAGCATGTTTCACATGCTTGCACGATATTATTGGCCTTGCTTGCACCCAATCGGGGGACACCTCGACGACGTGTACAGAGTGAATACCAGCTTTAGGCTGCTATCTCACTGCCAGTATCTCACCCTGTCTGTTGGTCAGTTACATGTTTCCTTGTTTGGAGTTTCGTGCATCTTTTTTTTATTTCATAGGTTTTGCTAAATCTTCAATGCGTTTTTTTCCACATAGTGATTTTGATAAGTTATTTTGTCTCTATATTGTGTGGTTCCTGTTTTGGTGTGTTTATTTCGCAAGTTTTACATTTTAATTGCAAATCCCATTGTTTATATTGCCATTTTCAAACATATTTTAAAGCTTGCATCCTAGATCCCCTTCGAGCAAAAACCAGCCACTCAAACTCCCCTTCAAGCGCCCCCATGATTCACACACACACACACACACACACACACACAGAAAGATAAGTAGATAAGTTGATCGTGCTTTTGTGCCTCTAATCACAATACACATACAGCAATACACACAGCTACACCATCACGACGCTCTCATCGACATCATGACTGACTGATAGATAAGCATATTATTCATGTCCATTCCCATGTAATCATTTATTCTTTCTTTAACTTGACTCGAGTCTTGGGACCGAAGTCTCGTTCCCCATTGTCCACCACCATATTGGGTAAAACGTTCTCCCTTGCCTCATTGCCACGTGGAACTATTGGTGAGTTAATTCCTGGCTAATATTAACCCTTATAACCTTACACTATATATACATTTATTATGTGAGACCTTTGGATATAAATTAGCTTGTTTCAGATTGAATTCAATTTAGATATAGAGTAGTTTTCATTTAGATTGATTTTATTTGATTCATTATAGCTTAGTAATATTTAACTTCCATTGATAGTTTACCACATTGGTGCCCAGACCCAGGAATTAGCTACCAGTAAGGGATTTTAAGGCAATGAACAAGGGGACATATAACAGGATGCAGGAACAACTCTATGATAAACTGGCAAGGCTAGCCAAGCGATGGTGAGAGCCGGAATGCAGGGTCACATCGTTGTGCCTGTCTAAGTCCTGCATCCCACCCATCATCTTTCCCCAATAATTTTCTTTTCCGTTTCGGACTTCCTGTGACTATTATGACCTGACCTAGCATTTTTTCTTGTTCAATATGATCCATTAGTAGGTATTGCTATTTAGTGTACTATTTTTTCTCCATAACATAGAAGTCCGCCGGTTGGCGTCTCTTAATTAGACTATTATTTGGCCGTTGTTTTTGTAACGTAACATTTAGATACATAGCCTATAGGCTCACATGCAAAATGGATAAAAACGATAAAGAGACACCGTCTAGTGGGATGCTGATCAAAGCCCCTAAAAATCAAAGGGCAGGACTTCGGGGAGTATTAAATAGGCTAATTGTGGACGTCAACACTTTCATCACTACTGCTGAACTAGAGGAATTGGAGGCTAGATTAGAAAACGTCCAGGCTACCCACGGTCGTATTACGGCTCTGAGTGAGGTGATTGTGGCTGACATGATAGAGGAGGAAGAGATAGTTACAGAGTGTGATAATCGCGCCCTCTATGACGAACCTGGCTTTAGAGCGAAGTACCTATTACAGCGTGCTGTCGCAAGTAAGAAGGGAGGCGATAATGAGGCCCATAGAAGAGCTGACCCAAAATATACTGTACACCTCCCAAAGCTCAATCTTCCTACATTTGGGGGCAAGTTAACTGAGTGGTTAGCTTTTTGGGACGTATTTCGATCTACGGTTCATGAATCCTCTTTGGATAATGTCCGCAAGTTTCACTATCTGAAGGGACAAATGGAAGGAGAGGCCTTACATTTAATAGAGGGTTTTGCAGTAGTGGGTGGTAGTTATCTTGAAGCGGTACACTTATTAGAGTCCACATACGGGGATAGAGAGCAGTTGAAGATGGCCCATGTCGTTGCCTTGTTGGGGCTCGCAGAACCACAGTATAAGGTTGATGAGTTGACAAACTTCAGGGCAATTATGGAGTGCCATACTCAATCGCTAGACACCCTAGGGCTTACCACGCAGGAAATGATAGTTATTATCTTGCGTCAGAAGCTTCCTATGGCAATACTTGATAAGGTAAGATCATTTGAGTTGGGGGAGTTCAAAACTCAGTTCAGCAAGGAGATCAATAATCTACAGTTGAACAAAGGGAGAATGTATGTGTCGGGAGGGAGTGAGAATGTGGAGAAGAGGGGAACAATAAGCATGACAGTGGGGACTAAAGTAAAGAAAGAGGGTGTGTATAAGAAACCTGCTCAGATTCTATGTAAGCTATGTAACAACAAACATAAATGGAGTTTCTGCGTAAAATACCCGACAAATGAGACAAAACTAGCACAGGCGAAAAGATTGAAGCTATGTGTAGGTTGTCTAAGTGGGGAACATGGTAAGCAGGGACAATGTACTGCTACATACTTAAGGCCCTGTCGCCACTGCAAAGGACATCACTTTGATAAGTTGTGTCCTACAGCAGATAAAGTCAAAGACGTCAAAACAGAGGGTACTACAACTGTGACACTAGGTAGCACGCAAGACACCACTATATTGCCCACAATACAGATTCCCATGGAAGGTAATGACATTAACAAAGTTTGTCGGGTACTTCTAGATCAAGGATCTCAATGTTCCTTTATAAAGAGGTCCGTACTAGTGGGACTGAAGCACCGAATCGTAGGGGCTGAGACTCTTCGATTACAGGGCTTCACAGGGGTTACTGATAAACAAGACTACGAGATAGCGGAGATTTCATATTTCTATCGTAAAAACCGGTACTTTATGACTTGTATCGTAGTAGACACCCAACCAGAATATGTATCTGTGGGTGTGAAGAAGGTGGAACACGCATTACGTAGCAAAGGGGTTAACTTGTCAGATCCCATGGGAAATCAGAGTGAGGTGCATGTTCTACTTGGTGTGGATCATTATTATGAAGTAGTATACCCTGGATTTAAAAAGATGTGTGGTGTAATTTTAATCCCCACTAAATTTGGATACTGCATGAGCGGAAAGGTGCATACTACACAGTCAAAGGTCCTAGTCGACACGGTCTCGATATATAGAGTCAATGTAACCGCGGCAGAGGAGTTGGGAAGGGAGGATTCCCAACCTAGTGACCCTAAGATGGCTGCCGAGTTCGACCTGGAACGACTGTGGAGATTGGATCACATAGGCATTAATCCTATGGAGACTGTTTATGACTCGGAAGTTGCGCTACAAAGGTTTGACGAGTCTGTGTGCTACTGTGCCTCAGACAAGCAATATAAAGTTAGTTTACCCTGGAAGAACAGTGAGATAAGCCTGCCTACCAACTATGGTTTGGCATTAGGTCGCTTGCGCGCATTGCAGCGGAAATTGTCTAACGAACCGAGCACGCGCCAGGCGTATGACGATGTATTTCGGAGTTATGAGGATAGGGGCTTTATAGAGAGAGTCGATGTCAGGGAACCGTGTAAGAAGGGTAGGGTTCACTATCTGGCCCATCATGGGGTAAAGAAAGACAGCGTCACCACACCAATACGGGTGGTGTATGACTGTTCTGCCCACCAAGGTCAACAACCCAGTCTAAATGACTGCCTGTTGACAGGTCCGTCCATGGTGTCGGACCTGTCCCAACATCTATTGCGGTTTAGGCTGGGGAAGTATGCCTATACCAGTGACATCGAGAAGGCATTCTTGATGGTCAAGCTAAAGGAGGAAGATAGAGATGTTACCCGCTTTCTTTGGTTCGGCGACATTAGCGACTCTGAAAGTCCCATCATAATATACCGTTTTCGGGTTGTACTCTTTGGGGCCACTTGCTCGCAGTTTTTGTTAAATGCCACAATCAGAAAACATCTAGCTGACACTCATGAGGACACAAGTAAACTATCTCGCGGATTATACATTGACAATTTGCAGGGTACTAGCGATAGTCAAGATGATTTGTTGTATGCATACTGGCAAGCACGCAGATTGTTTGCGGATGCACATCTATTTCTCGGCGAGTGGGTTACTAATAGTGAAGATCTTCAGAGTTTAATACAAGTGGATGGTACGGCATCTCTTAACCAGGAAAAGTCCAGAAATTTGGGGATGATCTGGCAACCTAAACATGACATACTAACTTTTCAAACAAGGTCTTTTGCTCAGCAGACAGGAGCGCACACAAAAAGAAGTCTGTTGAGCAAAGTTGCGCTATTTTTTGATCCTTTGGGTCTAGCATTACCTGTTACCATAAGAGCTAGGATTCTAATGCAGGAAGTTTGGAGACGTAAGATAGGATGGGATGACAGTTTGCCCGAGGACCTGAATGACCAAGGGACATTGTTGTTGAATGAATATGCCATCCTATGTACTAAACCTATACCTCGTAAAGTGGCGGCGTTCGGTGACGTTACGTTACACACGTTTTGCGATGCTAGCGCCACGGCATACGGGGTAGCCATATATGTTGTTACTTCATTTGGGGCACATTTAGTTACAGCCCGGGCCAAGGTAGCCCCAGTTAAAAAGGTAACTATCCCTAAAATGGAATTGACTGCCATGCTGCTATTAGCACATCTGGTGCAACGTCTGGCAAAAGGGCTCTAATCTCATCTACCCTATTCCGCACATAAACTGGCAGAGACTTCTTGCTATGTATCCAGTTGAGTGCGATCTGACTATCGCACCATACGTGAACGATTTCAATATTTAATTCGCTCTCGTATGCTGCGCGTACATGTTGCACCAGATGTTTCACCAGTTTCAATTGTCCCTATTTTGATTATTCTATATACAAATTAATTTCTGCTGGTAAATTTAAATACATATGTTGCATCTACCGTTCCCCAAATACTCCTCCAGAGCAGTCTTTTTGATTCTCTGTCCTCACAACTCAGTGTCCTCAACTTAAATGCTTCTTCTGAAATCACTGTGTTGGGTGATTTTAATGTCCATAATGTTGAATGGCTCACTCATTCAGCCAGGACTGATGATGCTGGTCTTGAATGTGAGCTATTTGCAGACTCATTTAATCTCACTCAACTAGTCAACCAACCCACCCGTGTACCAGATAATCCTAATCATAATTCCCACCTACTGGACTTATTTTTAACAACCAATTCAGAAAATTATGATGTTACAGTGAGGTCCCCGCTTGGATCTTCTGATCACTGTCTGATACAGGCCACCTGTCTATCACCTACCACACCTTCCCACTCTGAACCTGTTTTGGTGACTAAATGGCATTACGATAGGGCAGACTGGGAGGGTCTTCAAGGTTTCTTTATTGATATTCCCTGGACCTCTTTCTTTTCTAATGATGCACACTCCACCTTGAGCCACATACAAAATTTTGTAAAAATTGGAATGGAAACTTTTATTCCTCATCAAAAGTACAGTAAAAGATCTAATTCACCTATATGGTTTGACCATAATTGTGCTAGAGTAACTGAACAAAAAGCAATAGCCTACAATGCATACACAAGATCAAAAACACATGAAGCCTTTAATTACTTTAGAAACATCAGAAATCATGCCAAAACTGTATTAAACCTAACTAAATCAAACTTTCTCCACAAGCAGGCAAATAAACTTCTAAATAATCCAAATGATAACAAAATATTTTGGTCTACTCTTAACTCATTTAAATCCAACTTCACTACTGCTTCATCCATTCCACCATTAAAATCTCTGACTGGCAATCTTGTAAGTGACCTACGAGGTAAAGCTAACCTTCTTGCGGATATTTTCTCCACCAACTCAACCTTAGATGAAATAAATCAAGATGTCCCTGTACTTAATTTTAATTCGCCTGAAATTCCCTCACTTAAGATCCACACCAGACATATCAAAACTCTTTTGCAGAATCTCTCGGTAGATAAGGCTCCTGGTCCAGATGAAATTCCTCCAATAGTACTTAAGAATTGCTCCTTGGTGCTCGCTCCTGTATTGGCAAAAAATTTCCGTCTGTGTACTCATACCTCATGCTTCCCAGTACCCTGGAAAGAAGCAAACATCCATCCAGTTCCTAAAAAAGGTGCCTCTTCAGATCCATCAAACTACAGACCAATAGCTATAACTTCCACTCTTGGTAAAGTCTTTGAAATTATATTAAATAATCACATAATTAAGCATCTTGAGAATAATAAATTAATCAGTGATAGGCAATATGGTTTTAGACAATGTCGATCAACTGCAGACATGCTTTGCCTTCTTACGCATCAAATCAACCAAGCTACAGACCAACATGGTGAAACACATACAATAGCACTGGATATATCAAAGGCATTTGATAGAGTCTGGCATCAATCCTTATTGTCGAAGATGTCACACTATGGCCTTGCATCATTAGTTCCACTAATTTCTTCTTATCTTCATAACAGAAAAATATGTGTAATGGTAGATGGCCTTTATTCTCAATTTCACTCAATAAATGCTGGTGTTCCCCAGGGATCAGTTTTGGCCCCAATTCTGTTCCTCATTCATATCAATGATCTCATATCTACCACTCATAATCCAATACATTCCTACGCAGATGACTCAACACTCCACAGTTCCTTCACATTTACCAATTCTTTCACCCAACCCGATCTTATAAATTCAAAAATAAACACTGCAATTTCTCTGAACCAGGACCTTTCTAGAATTAATGGATGGGGACAAAAAAATCTAGTTTCCTTTAACCTAACAAGTGCGCATGGGGGTAATTGAAAACGTCCCCTTGTGCTGACGTATTTGAGGTGTTTCCGTCACTAAAATATTCATTGTACCATTAATAGCATTAATAATTATCCATATGCGCCTATTATGGGTTGATTATAAAGGTATTAACCTGAAACAACAATAAAACGAGTGAAAACAGCGTTTGGATGGTCAAAATCGGAGATATAGCCCGCGAGTTGTATAATGTATGGGTGAGGCAAACTGCTTTCCCGCCAATTTCCCCCAAGGCCACTGAGACACAGTCAATCGATACTCTCTCTCTCTCTCTTGCACTCGCTTGCCATCAGTGATGACAACACCCTGCTTGCAACTCGCTAATGTTAGCACGAAAATATACCTCAGAATAAGGGAATAATAGGGAAAATAGGTGATAACTGAAGGAGAGGAGGAAAGTGGGGAAGGAGGGGAGGTAGAGTACTGAGATTTTGCATGGCCCAGGGGCCCAAAAAAAAAAAAAAAAAAAAAAAATAAAAATAAAAAAAAAAAAAAAATTCGATGTCAAAAGTTGATTTTTTATTTTACTTACTCTCAAGAGTCTTCCCGCAGTCCGCCGGGGGAACTCTTAAGAGTCTCCCCGCAGCTCCCGGGTTAATGCACAGAAAACCAAGTACATTCAATTTTCTAACCGACAGAATCTCACTGACTCCCATATATTTTTTAATGATGTAAATATCCCACTTCCCCTAGTATTGACATTCTCGGTGTAACATTAACTACTAACTTGAGCTGGACACATTATGTTAGAAGCATTGCTAAGAATGCCTCTAAAAAACTGGGACTCCTGTACAGAGTTCGAGAATTCTTCACTGACGAGCAGTTGGCCGTGATATATAAAAGTCATGTGCGTTCTCAGATGGATTACTGTTCACCTCTGTGGGGTGGAAGTGGAGTGGTTGCATTGAGGCAGTTGGACAAAATTCAAAATAAAGCTATTAGATTAATCAATAACCCTGCAATCACACAGGACCTTCCTACATTATCCATACAAAGAAACGTTGCATCCCTTGCATTATTCTACAGCTATTTTCACAGCAATTGTTCCGAGGAACTTGCTTCAATTGTGCCGCCTCTCCACATCTTTCCCCGTAGAACTAGGGCAGCTGAGAGCGCCCATGAATTTACACTTTCTCCTCCACAATGCAGGACTTCTGCTTATCAGAATTCATTTATCCCCAGAGCTACTACTCTTTGGAATTCACTTCCCTCGAATTGCTTTCCACAAACTTACAATCTACAAATGTTTAAATCCAGTTGTTACAAACATTTTATGAATGGAGGATGCCTTTAGGCACATGGACCTTTTTGTTTTATCTGTGTTTTTCCTTCCTCCATTCATTGTCTCTTAAAAAAAAAAAAAAAAAAAAAAAAAAAAAGTCTGTCTCATATATGTTAGTATTTTATCGCTCGCTCGCCCCTACCACTCTCTATCTATCTATTTATCTCTCTAATGCATCTACCTAACTCCCTTATACATTAAGATAACTATGTCTTATTTGGACTTTTTGTAATCTATAAATCATTTCTAATGCGATGGAATTGAAAACAATATTATCCTTCTAGCACACAAATAATAACATGGAAAAAAAGAGTCAATACAAATGTCTCTTTTGTCTTTTCAGAATCAATTAAGTCCGTCTCATTATAGTTTGTGTTTGTTGCTCACTTCCCCCTCTGCAACTCTCTTTCTATCTATCTATCTCTCTAATGCATCTACCTAACTCCCTTATACATTAACATAACTATGTCTTATTTGGACTTTTTGTAATCTTTGAATCATTTCTAATGCGATGGAATTGAAAAATATAATATCCTTCCAGCACATAGATAAACAATAAATAAGATAGTCAACAAAATATTTCAACCCTCTTGCTGTGGGAGGCGCCGAGCTTCGGAGACTGAAGATTTACGTTTGATAGATTTTTTTTTCTTTTTCCCAGGGTATACACAAAATGATGGGGAAATATTGTAACATGTTTTTAATTGACATTTGTGTAGTTTTTGCTGATTATGAGTTGGTGGAAAAAAATGTCTCTAATTCCATCATATCGGAAATGATTCACAGATTATATAGAGACCAAATAACATATATACACTTTTAAGTGTGTTCAATAGTTTTGCATTATCAATAGGGTGTAGCACAAGGCTTATCAACATCGTTACCATTAGACGATATTATTCAGGTTAAAAAACAATTAGCAGGTTTCGAATTGTTTTACTTAATCCTTTTTAATACCACAGATCCTTCTTCAATATACTCTCATTATACTCTGGCAACTATTAGACGATTGTATTCAGCGCTTGAAGGGCGTCTACCCATTGAAATGCTTCAGACAATATCAATTAATCCCTTTAGCTACCATAAATCCATCCTAAGCTTCATAAAATCTTCTAAATGTTGCTGAAATCAAATAAATATGATATCACCGATACAGAAAGGGTTAACGAAAGATAATATAAGCGATCATTTAACTTACTATGATCTTCGACCTATTCGACCAACGTTCGACCTAACTTCTTCTAGTTCGGTTGTTGATCGACTGAGCTTCAGCTGAGCTTCGGTAATAATTCTGGTTATTTCCCTGTCTTCGGGACATATTCGAGTTATATTCGACGCATGATCGAGGCTTCTTCGTTCCACATCGGGTTTCCTTCGAGTTACGTACGGGGATTCATCGACTCATCATCGACTTTCATTCAGGTCCATCGAGTTATATTCAAAATTAATTCGGGTCAGTGTCTGGTTATATTCGACTCCGAGTATCTTTCGGGTAATTCGGTTCAAATATGCAAGTCATTAACTTCGGGTGGCAGTCGGCCAACGTTCGACTTCTGTGTGACACGGCCTTTAGGGGAGACTGGTGCTTTATAGGCTAATCCAGCCTGTATATCCAGTATTATGTTAATTATTTATACCATATGATCCCAGTGGTTTCAGGAATATATGGTGCAATTTCCATCACCTTATATGCGCGCGGAACACACTATATATATATATATATATATATATATATATGTACATAGGGCACATTCTCTGAGTCTGTCTGTCTGTTTGTTGATTGTTCACAAACTACTCCCTCAGTTTTCAAGATGGAGAGCCCCTACTTTGCATGCATACTGAGGGGGTGCCAGAATAGGTTTTAGTGGGAAGGGAGCCCCCCCCCCCCCCCAACTCCCTCAGTTTTCAAGATGGAGAGCCCTTAGCCTACTTGTCATGCATACTAAGGGGGTGCCATACTAAGTTTTAAGCGGTTGAAGGGGGGAACCCCCCCAGCTCCCTCAGTTTATAAGATGGAGATCCCATATTTGGCATGCATATTAAAGGGATGCCAGAATAGGTTTTAAGTTTGGGGGTGAGCAGAGCCCCCCAACTCCCTCAGTTTTCAAAATGGAGTGCCCATACTTGGCATGCATAGTAAGGGGGTGCCATAATAGGTTTTAAGCAGGGGGAGGGGGAACCTCCTTACCAACTCCCTAAGTTTTCAAGATGGAGAGTCCATACTTGGCATGCATACTAAGGGGTGCCATAATAGGTCTTAAGCACTGGGAGGGGGGGCACCCCCCTCGCAACTCCCTCAGTGTTCAAGATGGAAAACCCATACTTGGCATGCATACTAAGTGAGATATACTTGATATATACAGTATATACTGTATATACGTATATATTATACAGTATATATATATATATATACATATATATATATAAATATATATATATATATATATATATACTCGGTATATACTGTATATATATAAGTTGTCTGATGGTGTGTTTTCCTCTTCACCTTCATTTTACTACACTATAGGTAGGATTTTAGCAAAAAAAAGTCAGGAGTGAAGGTGTCAGGGTCAGGGTCCCGAAAGCACCTGCCTCTCCGTACCGTACCGTAGTTCTTTGGATTGTGCTTTCTGTTACGAATTACTTTGTTCTTCTTAGTGTTTGTAATGTTCATATGGCTTATATAATGTTCATATATCTGCTCCAGCATGTGTAATTTGTATAGAGATAATGTGTGTGAAATGTAGTGAGGAACATCGACTTGTAACATTAAATTTCTACTAACCGTACGCTAAACAAATCCTACTATAGTTAGCGCCAGCGAACTTGACAATAATCTTGACCCCTTAACTTCTTATAACTCGAAATTAATATAAGCAATCGGGCTGACGTTTTTATCATTTGAGAAGAGAAGACCAGGAAATAGGTGTGGATATTTACAGCCAGTTTGCTCTATAGGCCCTTTTGAGTTACAGAGAGGTCAGTGATCCAGGTTATTGTCAAGTTCGTTGGCGCTACCTATAGTCACAGGTTATTAGAAACAAATGAGGGTTGTTTAAGGACAATTTTAATGCCGTAACTTAGAATTATACTGTTTATGAAGAAGGTATTTGGCGAACTAAAAATATCTCCCGCTACAACATATATCCCTTACACTTCTTGTATATTATACTGTAGCTACCTAAGAACATCTCTCATTATAACCTATATACTCTACAACATATATCTCTTACACTTCTTGTATATTATACTGTAGCTACCTAAGAACATCTCTCATTATAACCTATATACTCTACAACATATATCCCTTACACTTCTTGTATATTATACTGTAGCTACCTAAGAACATCTCTCATTATAACCTATATACTCTACAACATATATCTCTTACACTTCTTGTATATTATACTGTAGCTACCTAAGAACATCTCTCATTATAACCTATATACTCTACAACATATATCCCTTACACTTCTTGTATATTATACTGTAGCTACCTAAGAACATCTCTCATTATAACCTATATACTCTACAACATATATCTCTTACACTTCTTGTATATTATACTGTAACTACCTAAGAACATCTCTCATTATAACCTATATACTCTACAACATATATCTCTTACACTTCTTGTATATTATACTGTAGCTACCTAAGAACATCTCTCATTATAACCTATATACTCTACAACATATATCTCTTACACTTCTTGTATATTATACTGTAGCTACCTAAGAACATCTCTCATTATAACCTATATACTCTACAACATATATCTCTTACACTTCTTGTATATTATACTGTAGCTACCTAAGAACATCTCTCATTATAACCTATATACTCTACAACATATATCTCTTACACTTCTTGTATATTATACTGTAGCTACCTAAGAACATCTCTCATTATAACCTATATACTCTACAACATATATCTCTTACACTTCTTGTATATTATACTGTAGCTACCTAAGAACATCTCTCATTATAACCTATATACTCTACACATGATCTATTTTATATCTACCTAAAAAAATCTCCCACTACAACCTATATCCCTTACACTTCATCTATATTACAGCTACCTAAAAACATCTCACTATAATTTAAATACTCTATACTTGATCCATATTATAGCTACCTAGGAACATCTCTCACTATAACCTATATACTCTACACATTATCTATCTTATAGGTACCTAAAAATATCTGTATTTTAGTTAATGGAAGATAAGGCCAAAGGTGTATTCAGTGGTAATGTGTGGTACAGTAATGTAGTTAACCCCTTCAGACTCATATGACGCAGAGGTTGCCAGATTAGCAATAAGAAATAGAGTTCTCTCACTCTTATAATTACCTCTCCAAAATTAGTTTTCTGCCCACAGCTAACTCAAAGACAACTGCAGAGGTTGAAGTAACTAAACTAAAGGTTTCTAAATACCCCTGATGTTAACAAAGGCTTTAAAGTATCCCTAATCGGCTCAAAATCGCGTCATATGTCGGAGAGGGTTAAGAGGTGATGGTCGCTAGGGTTTGATGTAGACTATGACCTTGTATACTGGCTATGTAATGATGGTGTGTGTGATGCATGTGATTACATAATCAGAACAATTATTTATGTGATGTATGCTGTTCCGGGTATGTAATTTATCCGATCTATGTTGTACCGTATGTGATGTATGATTTACGGTATGATGTATGTTATGTATGGTGTAGGTCTATACAATATATGATATATGTGATGTACCGATACCGGTATCATGCATGATATATTATGATTGACGTATGTGATGTATCATGTACAACCTATATGAAATAATGTAGGATTCATATGCTATTCCATGTATGATGTATGGTGTACCGGTATGAGACGTATACTTCAAATGGGGAGTATTTTTGGGGAGTATTTTAGCTACCTAAGAACATCTCTCATTATAACCTATATACTCTACAACATATATCTCTTACACTTCTTGTATATTATACTGTAGCTACCTAAGAACATCTCTCATTATAACCTATATACTCTACAACATATATCTCTTACACTTCTTGTATATTATACTGTAGCTACCTAAGAACATCTCTCATTATAACCTATATACTCTACAACATATATCTCTTACACTTCTTGTATATTATACTGTAGCTACCTAAGAACATCTCTCATTATAACCTATATACTCTACACATGATCTATTTTATATCTACCTAAAAAAATCTCCCACTACAACCTATATCCCTTACACTTCATCTATATTACAGCTACCTAAAAACATCTCACTATAATTTAAATACTCTATACTTGATCCATATTATAGCTACCTAGGAACATCTCTCACTATAACCTATATACTCTACACATTATCTATCTTATAGGTACCTAAAAATATCTGTATTTTAGTTAATGGAAGATAAGGCCAAAGGTGTATTCAGTGGTAATGTGTGGTACAGTAATGTAGTTAAGAGGTGATGGTCGCTAGGGTTTGATGTAGACTATGACCTTGTATACTGGCTATGTAATGATGGTGTGTGTGATGCATGTGATTACATAATCAGAACAATTATTTATGTGATGTATGCTGTTCCGGGTATGTAATTTATCCGATCTATGTTGTACCGTATGTGATGTATGATTTACGGTATGATGTATGTTATGTATGGTGTAGGTCTATACAATATATGATATATGTGATGTACCGATACCGGTATCATGCATGATATATTATGATTGACGTATGTGATGTATCATGTACAACCTATATGAAATAATGTAGGATTCATATGCTATTCCATGTATGATGTATGGTGTACCGGTATGAGACGTATACTTCAAATGGGGAGTATTTTGTAACTATGTAGTGTATGCTGTATTAGTGATGAATTTTATATTTAGACTAGATATTATACTTTGATGAATACTGGCACCACTGGTACCCTAGTTTCACATAATTTAGGGTTTTTGTGGACCCCCTTCTTCCTCATGCTTAGCCCCATGTGCTGAGAATTTCTATCGATTTCGCACCTCGTACGAGATAGCTAGACTAACCAATTATCGCCCTAGTTATAGTAAACTTTGCTAATAGGCTACCATACTTTTGTTTATGATATCAATATATATATATATATATATATATATATATATATATATATATATATATATAACTAGCAGGGGTACCCGGCGTTGCCCGGGTTTAAATTCTACCATTTATTTATGAACACATGAAACATCTACCACCACTACTACTACCATAATCACCATCATCAATCACTACTACCACAATCATCACAATACTACTACTACCATAATCACCGGCCTCGACCTCCCTGTGCCTCATTAAACGGCGACCTCGATTTCGGCCGCTAAATGACCTCCGATTTTAGATCTAACCTCATCTGTACCCCCATTTTGGGGGGCTGCGAACAACTTTCGTTCCATACACCTTTTCGATCGGAGGCCACCTTCTGCCCCAAACGGCCATTTAAAAAAAAAAAAATCAATTTCGGCCTCGAAACGACCTCCGATCGTGGCCTCGCCCCCTCTATGACCTGACCCAGGTCAATTGACACCCACATGCAAAGTTTCAGCTCCCCAGGTCCAAATATGCGGCCACCTATTAAGAACACACAGACAGACAAACAGACACACAAACTGATTTAATAATATAGATTAGAGAGTTAATCGGGATACTCTACCCTTATAATAATCCAGAGATATTTTCTAAACGGTCTAAAATCGTCTAATGATAGCCATAAATAGTTTGTGTATGAATGAATTATGAGTAGTTTCTTATGCAGTGGTTCACTACTAATAATTAAAAGAAACCACACTCGCATTAATCATACAGAAGATCACGACGAGAAACAAAACTTATGTGGGCAACTGTATAGCCTACTCTAGGACATAAATCATACATACAATCCATGACAAGTTTCGAAGTTATCCCAAAAAAACAGAATTGAATCTCATTAATTTGTGCACCTAATATTAAACCTACATTTCGGAGGTTAATTTTGCAGTTCGAGAGTTCATACTGGGCCCGAATTTATGTCACAGAGTACATGTAGCCTACATTTAAGACTGATCTACTCATGTGTAGGCAAGGGACTGGGGTTCACTTAAGAAGCTAGCCATGGTTGCTTGAACGTAAGAGGCTGGGGTTCTCGATTCTTGCATACTTCCCGACTTTTCGTGGGCTTAATAATCCTCGCGGGTCGATAGCCTCTTAAGCCCTATTTTAACTAACGAACATGTGTAGGTCAGTCTGTCTGTTTATCTTATAGCGGTGTTCCAGGCAGCTCGGTCTTTGGCATCCCTCTTAGTCAGCCCTTTAGCTGTGAGATTAGTAGGCTACTACCTGATCATGTCTTTTTTTTGGTCTACCTCTCCTTGTGACTCCCTCCATGTTCAGACTTTCTTTTCTTAACCCATAATCATAATATGCAACAACAAATTTTAATAAAATGTTAAGTCATGTTCTCTACCATTTCTTTACCCATTGCTTTGTACAAACTGTTGTAATGACTTTATGAATAATAGTTTAACTTTAATCAAAATAATTAGACATTCCTTGGATATAATTATACATATATTACTTTCATTTTGTCACGGTCTTCAGTATTGTTTTACAGCATATGAATGGATAAACTAGTGAATGTATTCTGCATGGTTTTCCAGTTATAACTTTTGCAAGTGGAATATTGGCTATGAATGAAAAAAAAGGCAGGAATAGATAGTCAATGCACAAATTAAACGTTTTGTTAAAAATTTTCAACCAATTTATCACTCATGAAGTGGTTTATAAATAACTTAGTTACGTTATTTGCTCGGTAATACCATTTTTCGTTTATGTACATAAAACAGTAAGATAAATAAGAACAAAAAGTGTAAGCCTATAGTTAATCCACATACTTTGCAATTGATCTCTTTGGCAAGTGCAATCATAGCGACGTTAGGGATATTAAAATTAAATGTCAGGACAAAATTAAAAAATGGCATGTTCTATCATTTAGCTTTCTTGTCAAGGGGTATGCTGACTGAGCCTACATCAAAAGTCATATGTACCAAAAATACCTAGCATTGCTTAAACTAACAAGTTGTCTTTTGACGTTCTAATGAAGCTTCTTTGTCAATATATTACCCTGATAGCTTATTACCCGTATCTCAATTGTGTTCCTGTAATACTTTGACATCCGTCCACTGAAATTAACAGTTTGTGTATCACCAGTTTAAGTTTATGCAGCTTATATTTTCAGTCTAAACTACTTATGGTTTGGAAAAGTAAAAGGTTCATAGAATGCACATAATTTTATTGAAAACAAATGGTCAAGAGTGAAGGAAATATGTTTTTAAGAGGGAAGCGACAGGATGTTGCAAAGAAAGAAATATTGGTGGATAGAGTAAAGACATTAAGAAGACTGCCCCAGCACCATGAAAACTTGCACATCCTGGAGTTGGTGGCAGCAATAGATGTGGTAGGGAGATTGAAGTGGGAGGTTGAGTGGGGCGTGATAAGTTCACCTACTCTCCTTAGTACCCGTGATGCGTCGCACAAAGTATTGGACTATAATAGTAGAAAGTAAATAAACAAAGCTGTAGATTATTAACATTATGAATAATTTCGGAGAGTTAAGACGGACATTTACATATAGAAAAAGTACTTTACATGTCAATTTCAAACTTCGCAATGTTAAATTTAAAACAGACAACTAGAGAGGACACTCGTTTGCAAGGCCGGATTTGGGCAAGGTGGAAATAAGTTGGGACAAATATAATTCCAGTACGTTGTAGTAGGGACAAATATCTCTTTCTCTTGCTTGTTTCCATTCGGCCCCATTCAGCCTACTGTTTTAAGGCGTTTATCCCCATCCAGGTGTCGATTTCTTCCTGGTGAGCGATAGCGAGCCAGCATTGTATGAAGAAATCCGGCTTTGCCAGAGAAATTTTTCTATCAAAAAATGTACAAATTTAGCCTGCTGTCAATTTTTTTTTTAAAATATGGTGGCTCACTTCTGCAAGCCAGGAAAACATAGACACATGGATGGAGATAAACGTCTTAAAACAGTAGGCTGAATGGGGCCGAATGGATACAACCTAGAGAGAGAGGGAGATGGAGAAAACAAAAACTTAACGTACTCGCATCACATTCAAGGAATTAATGACATAGGAAGTTCAGGACGTTCAGATAAATTATGTTATAAAGAAACTACAATGCATGTTAAAGTATTCTATTCAAACTAGTTATATAAGAATATGCAATGGTAATTAATACCTAAAACTGCACATTAAACAATATGAATGAATTAAATATATATATATATATATATATATATATACTATATACCGGTATATATAATAACAAAATTCATGTTGACAAAATACATGTTGACAAAATACATGTTCACAAAATATATGATCACAAAATATATGATCACAAAATACATGTTGACAAAATACATGTTGACAAAATACATGTTGACATAATATATGATCACAAAATACATGTTGACAAAATACATGTTCACAAAATACATTTTGATAAAATATATGTGTTTGGTGTTAAGGATTTATGAAATAGGAGGACATTTGTTAGAAGCAGTTAAGAGTTTTTATGAAGGGAGCAGAGCATGTGTGAGAGTAGGAAATGGTGAGTTGAGTGAATGGTTTGAGGTAAAGGTAGGTTTGCGACAGGGTTGTGTAATGTCACCACGGCTGTTTAATATGTTTATGGATGGTGTGGTGAGGGAGGTGAAAAGGAGAACTATGGGAAGAGGATTGGGTTTAGTAGGGAAGAATGGTAGAGATTGGGAGTTGAATCAGTTGCTGTTTGCTGATGACACAGCATTGGTGGCGGATTCTGATGAGAAACTGCAGCGGGTAGTCAAAGAGTTTGGTGTGGTTTGTGGAAGGAGGAAACTGAAGGTGAATGTCAATAAAAGTAAAGTAATGGTGTGTAATAGGGAAGAGCATAGGGTGAATCTAGATGTGAGGCTGGATGGGGAAATATTGGAACAAGTAGAGTGTTTTAAATATCTAGGAGGAACGATAAGCAGGAGTGGAGGTATGGAAGTGTAGGTAAAACAGAGAGTGTGTGAAGGAAGGAAGGTTTTCGGAGCAATGGGAAGTATGTGGAAGACGAGAAATCTCGGAGTGAAAGTAAAAAGTGCACTGTATCAAGGAATTGTTGTGCCAACAGTGATGTATGGGGCTGAGACATGGGCTCTGAAGAAAAAGGAGAAAAGAGGGCTGGATGTGATGGAGATGAGCTGCTTGAGGAGTATGTGTGGAGTTACTCGTAGAGACAGATTGAGGAATGAAGAGATACGTAGGAGAGTGGGGCAGCAGGAACATTTGTCAGCCAGAGTGGACAGAAGGGTGCTGAGCTGGTATGGTCATGTTGAACGAATGGGAGATGAAAGGCTTACAAAGAGAATATGTGAGTCAGGTACAAGGGGAGATAGAAGGGCAGGAAGACCCCCATTGAGATGGAGAGACTGTGTAAGAAAGGCTTTGGATGATAGAGGAATGACTATAGATCAGGCAGGGAAGTGGTGGTGGACAGGAGTGAATGGAGAATGCTTGTGAATAGTTGAGTGAACACGTGGTCATTTGGAGTAAGGGGTCGGGCACAAGTTGGACAAGTTGGACATCAGGCGCCTGGCCCGGGGATACGATTAATATGAAGGGTGCGCCTGGAAGTGTGGTGGGAGGGCTTGTGGCTTTGGCTCCGCTGCATGTCTGCCTGCCGAGATCGAAACCTCTCCGGGTGGTCGGGGGCCGGGGGAGTGCTGGAGCGACCTTGGTGACCCTGGTCTCTGGGTCTTCTCCTGGGTGACCTGGATGTGTGTGAGTTTGTTTTTTTTATCTGTGTTTATTTGTTGTTTTATGTTGTTTTTGTGTTTTCCCTGTTCTTGCTCTGTCTTGAGTCAGCTACCCCCAAAATGGGGATTGGGCCTGAGCATATAGATAGATAGATAGAAAATATATGTTCACAAAATACATGTTGACATAATAATATGATCACAAAATACATGTTGACAAAATACATGTTCACAAAATACATGTTGATAAAATATATGTTCACAAAATACATGTTCACAAAATACATGTTGACAAAATACATGTTGACATAATATATGATCACAAAATACATGTTGACAAAATACATGTTCACAAAATACATGTTGATAAAATATATGTTCACAAAATACATGTTCACAAAATACATGTTCACAAAATACATGTTCACAAAATACATGTTGACAAAATAAAATATATGTTCACAAAATACATGTGACAGTGAGCTTAAGGGGGTGGTACTTGCTTTTTATTGACCCCCTTCTCCCTCATGTTTAGCATATTAGTTATGAGGTTTTAAGACATTCGTTTCGTTAGTTTGGCGATTTTGAGACCTATCGTCTCATATTGTTTTCAATATTAAGACCTTTAGGTGTCGATTTTATCCTGGCGAGCGAAAGCGAGCCTCTAATTTTAGAAGGAACCGGCCTTTGGCCGGGACATTTGTACCGAAAAATGTACACATTAATCTTGAAAGGGGGTCTAGGGGATGTTTTTCTAAGCTTGATGGAAGTCTAGCGAGGACGTTCAAAAATATATAGATAACTAAATATATAGGCCAAAAATAAAGCACTACCCCCTTAACAAGTACACATAGTCCCTACCAACTGTTTCCCTATAATTAACCCACGGTACTTTAAGTGGGGATGGCCCTATTTATTTCATAATTTATACAATATTTTACCATTTATTTGTGACCTCCATAGACTTCCATCAATCTAAAAATAAAATAAAAAATAAAACAAACTTTCAAGATAATTTGTATATTTTACGATGGAATAATGTTCCGGCCGAAAGCCGATTCCTCTTATATTGAAGGCTCGCTATCGCTCGCCAGGATAATAAAAAAATTGACACCTAAATGACACGATGAGTCATAATATTGTCAAAGAAATGGGGTGAAAGGTCTTAAAATCGCTCAACTAATGGGCCACACGCAATATACAGTAGTTAGAAAACTAATGGGGGTAAACATGAGGAAGAAGGGGGTCCAGAAGTACCACCCATGTCCCCTTAACCTCTGAAGTGCGCACGGGGGTAATTGAAAACCTCCCCCTGTGCTGACGTATTTGAGGTTTTTCGTCACTAAAATATTCATTGTACCATTAATAGCATTAATAATTATCCATATGCGCCTATTATGGGTTGATTATAAAGG
>JBAKBP010017108.1:0-49669 GCA_037953745.1 Lithodes maja | reverse complement strand
GGAGGGGACCAACCATGTCAACAACAATCTTACTAAAAGGTGGCCCAATTACAGGAATAGGGTGCAACGGAGCTTTAGGAATAACTTGGTTTGGTTTCCCGACCCGTTGACAAATATCACATGAGTTTATCCAGGACTGCACATGAGACTTCATCCCCGGCCACCAAAACAACTTCCCCAAAGCCGCCACCGTTTTTCTTACCCCCAAATGTCCTGCCAGCGGTGTGTCATGCGCCAAACTCAGTAGGCTATCCCTGCACTCCCGCGGCACCATCAACTGGTCCACTACCCCGGACCCCATCTTCCAGCTACGGTTAGGGTCTTGAAAACGCCGATACAGGATGCCATCTAAATAAAAAAAATCTCCCGGCTGTGCATCACCGTCCTCGTCGAGCTCCACAGCTCCATTAGCACACGTTTGGAGCTCAGGGTCCTCCAGCTGCAACCGACGTATATCTGAGGGTGCCAAGCGATCTAACTGCTCCCGGAGCAATGCATGACCCTCCCCGATACTGAGCTGCTCCCTCTGTCTCTCTCGATGTTCATAACGTTGCTGTCGTGGAGACTCGTCATGCCCAGCCTCGTCACTCTCGATGACAGGCCCAGGGGCTACTCCAGAACTAAGTAATGGTGCTAATACTGAATCACCCAGGAGAGCCGCCGAGTCAAAACTCTTAAAACCAACTCCAGCTTTAGCCTCCTCCTGTTGATCGTTCCTCTGCTGGTCTGAAGACGGAGGACTAGGCTGTGACACTTTAGCTGCCCGAGCTCGGGTGACAGCACACGCCATGGGTTGTGCCTGGCACCGCTCGACCCACTCTCGCTCTTCCCTACTCACGTCGGCCGGCCTCTCGGCAACGACTAAGGGTAGAACCTCAGAAGCGGGCATTGCAAAGTCGTTGCCGAGAAGAAGGTCGACGCCCTCCACTGGCAGTTTCTCCACAATCCCAACATCCAATTCACGTGCCACACCATCCACCTCCAACTCCAACCGCACCAGCGGGTATGACCGAGTTGCATTAATACCCTGCACCACCACCACCCGAGCCGCATTTATAGGGTAGCCAGTCAAGTTTTTCATCAAAGTCTGGGAAGCACCTGTATCACGCAAGACCTCTACTCCATGCTTGCGCCCCGCCCACATCACGCAACCCCGTCCTCTATGGTCGCAAAAAACATCCTGAGCAGGGTTCGAGCCTCCCAGGTGCTTCTGCATTGGCTGTGCCTCAGCCTCTGACGAACTGCCCCGGGCAAACTCAGAAGGCTTCAGAGACACACCAATGTTGCAGGCCAAAGACACAGCTGCTGTAGGTGGTTTGCTAGGACAGACTCTTGCAAAGTGCCCCTTTTTATGACAAAGATAACACTCCAACTCCCCTCTGGGCTTCCCTTGGTACTGGGAAGGGCCCGGCCCCTTCTTAAATGGGACGGTGTTAGTCTTGTGGTCAGTCTTGGTATCATAGCTCTTGTACTTGTTTGCATAATGTATATCACTAACTCGGGGGGGTGGGGCGTCACGCCCCTTGTTACCTGCCTCACTACGCTGGGCAGACCCGCACCCACGAATTAGTGATAGCCGGAGGTCAGCCATCTCAGCTGCCTCCTGTAGAGTTTTAGGGTTCTTTTCTTTAATAGTTAAAGTCATTTCTGCACCTGTACACTTATAAAACTGCTCGAGCAGAAACAGCTCAGTCAACTGTTCGGCCGTCTCAGCTTTCTCAGAACGTGTCCAGTTAGCAAGTGCATCTTTTAAGTCCCGGGCATGTTCAAGAAAGGTCGCCTCCCTAGTCTTTGTAACACCCCGAAACTTCAATCGATATGTTTCTGGTTGCAACTCGTATGCCCGTAGGACAGCTCTCTTCAATTCTGGGTAGTCAATGCAAGACTCTAAAGGCAGTGCATCATAAGCCTTCAGACCCTTACCCGTAAGTCTTGAGGAGACCAGAGCTGCCCACTTCTCTTCAGGCCAATTATGCTCCCTACACTTCTTCTCAAAACGATTAAAAAATTCTGTGACTTCAGTTTCACTAAATGCCGGCACCAATTTGACTAAGTGAGACAAGGACTGTTCTCTTACTTGGCCCTCCCGGCCCATCCGAATCCCTGTCGACTCTGCACGAGTCTTATCTAAGTCTATCTGAGCACAATATTTCTCGGAGTCGTATCTAAGCTCAGCCTCGTGCCTCCTGACCTCAATCTCATGCCTCCTAGTCTCATTCTCCTGCCTCCTAGACTCAGCCTCAATCTCCTTCTCCTGCTTCCTAGACTCAGCCTCAATCTCATACTTCCTAGACTCAATTTTAGCAAGCTCAAGTCTAAATATCATATCTGGAGACAGGCAGGAAGAGGGAGCTGCCACTACTGAAGGAGGGGGGGCAAGAACTGGGGAACCCCCATACGCACCGCCCGAGGGCACTCCAATCTTCCAATGCTCATCCCTCTGTGGGAGAGTGCTAACCTCCGGCAACTGAGTGGACGGCACTGTGGGAGTCGAGTGAGAGGGGATCTGGGGAGGAACCCCCCCAAACGCCCTCTCCTCCGAAACCCCATGTCGCCCACGCAACACCCAGGAAATCAGCTCCCCCTTGGACATCCCTCCTACATTGGATAGACCCAAAACCTTGGCTATCAGGTGCAAGCCATAAACATTCACCCCAGTCAGCCTCTCCTCCGTCACATGGTACTGCTTACTCACAAAAAGTCTAGCATCCTCCTCACTAGTTACTAACGGCACCTCCTCACTTAGCATCTCTCGCTCCTCGTCAGTACTAGGGCCCGACATACTGAAGTTCACCAAAAAATTCTCGAGACAAAAGTGTTAAACTCCCTTATGCAAGCACTAATTACTAAATTAACTGGAGTCTCTTAAATGCTCTCCTAATTGCCTTACAAAAAAAAAATATTCTTCAATATGTACGCTAAAGTACGAACAAACAAATGTTGTACAACTCTGCAAAAAATTATACTGTTCACAAAATCCTAAGCAAGGTCGCCATTTGTTACGACCGGGCACTCGGGTACACTAGGGCTCTTACACAGGACTCGAGTATGGCTCGCTGCCACAACGGAAACACACGATCCCAACCCCAGAGTACTGCCAGCCGAACAAAAAACGCCACTACCCTCCAGAGTTCTATCTGCTATAACGGGGTATACAAGAACTCGGTACTAGCGTTTCACACAACAGACTAATAGCAAGACGGGAGTTATCTAGTCTGGTCAACAATCAAACAAAGAAGAAAGTACTACAACACTAAAGAATAGTGTTGGCCGAAGCCGAAGTAATCCACCCTTGAACTAAGAACTTAAGAAGTCCTCCACCCTCTACTTCGGATCGGCACTATTACGTTACGTTAAACAATAGTCCTCGAGCATCAAGCAAGGAATCTTCTGATAAGTTAGATGCTTCTCGAATACTCGTAAGAAGTAAGTATCGGATTTTGAACAGCAATTTAATGAATAACTCACTGGTAATTAAAGGCTTTAAATTGACATAAGAAGAATTATAAGAATAAGCAATAGGATATGGCAAACATTAAGAAGAAGTACTCCGACAATGCACTGGCAATAGCCTACTAAGATTGTGCTCGTGGGCCACTAATCTCTGAAGTAGCTAAGCGTGCCACACATGAAATCAATAGTGCTTAAACAATAATATACATAAGGAGAAGCTTCAATACTATGCTGTATCTGCTGGTCGAGCAAAGTCTAGCTGGGATATCTAAGGTTAAGAGACAATGGCTGAGCAAGCGGCTCGTAGCCTAGCGAGGTCCTTAAGACTGTGCGGCCAAATTACGGTAATTGACGGGATGCTCTCTTGAGAGATCCAGATCACTAGTATCTGGTTCTCTCCTGGCGATCCTCTCAAAGTCAAGCAAAATGAGATAGCACAGTGTTGGGTGGCACAGGCAAAAGCCCTCACTCGCAACACAGTGCTAAACTCCCACGGTACACAATCAAAAAGACCCCCTAGGCTTCCCACGTCTCCGTTGCAATTGTGCTGGTTCAACCAACCTAGCACTCATAGGAAATCACAACTCGAGGAACCCTATCCCAGTCTAGCATTACCTAAACCAGCAGAAAACAGGAACATGAATAATAGTACACAGGGAAATACATATACGAGTGCAACAAACATCAATCAATCCTATTCTAGTTAACCCTTCCAAAAATAGGCTATCTAACAGGCACTTATCTCGTGAGAACTCAAGCGATAATACTTTGGCTGACTAAATCTGCACCAAAGGGGTCATTGAGGTTATAAACAGGGACGAGAAGAGAAGAAGGTAGGCTGTTCAGAGAGTAGAGAAAGTTCACATCAGTCGGAAGAATATGGATAGTTGCAAGGGATATGAGAGGTCGCTTTGCCTGATGAGTTCTGAGGAAAATGCGGCGGGACCTCCCTTTTTATACTCGGCCCTTTAGTGAGCATAACGCCAACTACTAAGGACCGCCCACTGGCAATCATGACGTCATATTCTCTCTCAATCTGGGATCGACAAAGAACTTCCCACGCGCTGAAAGGGAGGAAGGGAGGAAGGAGGAGGGAATTAGGCCTACCGGCCCGCGTGGCGCACTCACTGACCCCCCGCCACGTAATATCTCTCTCTCTCTCCTCTCATCATTACATACAAGTCCCACACACAATACTTATATCTAATGATATAAAATAGAACTCGTTGACTTAGAAGAAAACAAAATACATAATGATAATACTTATAGTACAACGGTTCACATAAACTGAGTTAGGAAACTCTACACAGACTACAGCCAAAGTTCCTGCCCTGACGATCCTAGCGAGGGTGGGGCCTGACTGGGCGTTCTGTACAGCATGCTCATACTCGACATGCGTCACAACAGAGAGCTTGAGAAGTCTCGGGTGGAGTCGACAGGGCAGCGTCTCGGTTCTGGGAATCAAGGTCTTGATCAGTCTTTATCGCACCTTCTTAAGTTAGTCCCTGCATTTGACGAGTCGGTTGTCGAGTTTTTCCTACGTTTTGAGAAGAAGTGTCGGGAGCACCAATGGCCCGAGGTTAAGTGGGCAGCCCTTGTTTCCTCTAGGTTGGTTGGCAAAGGACTCAAGGCATATGATGCGTTGCCCTTGGAGTCTTGCATCGATTATGAGGTATTGAAGGAGACTGTCCTGCGGGCATATGAGTTACAACCAGAGACATATAGATTGAAGTTTCGGGGTGTTACGAAGGGTCATGAGTGCACCTTTCAAGAACATGCCCGGGAACTGTCTGATGCTTTGAGAAATTGGCTGAGGTCAGAGAAGGTGACGACGTTCGAAGAGATTGAGCAGTTATTCCTTCTAGAGCAATTTTTCAAGTGCACAGGCAGCGACCTGACTTTGAACCTCAAAGAGAAACAGCCTAAAACTCTACAGAAGGCAGCTGAGTTGGCTGACCTGAGAGTATCGCTGATTTGTGGGTGCGGGTCTGCACAACGGACCGATGCAGTTAACAAGGGGCGCAACACTCCACCCCCCCGAGTCAGTGATACAACAGTTAATAACAACAGTGAGAGCAATGATACCAAGTTTGATCACAAACCTAAAACCATCCCCTTCCCCACCTCAGGGGAAGTCCAAGGGTGAAGTAGAGTGTTTACGGTGTCATAATAAGGGGCATTTTGCACGTTCCTGCCCTAGTAACCAACCTACAGCAGTCGTGTCTTTGGCTCGCAACATTGGGGTGTCTCTGAGGTCTTCTGCAATTAACCGGGGTGATATGTTAGATGTGGGGCCACAGCCAGTGAGGGAGTGTCCGGAAGGCTCGAAACCTGTCCGCGATGCTTTTTGCGGCCATAGAGGGCGTGGCTGCATGAGTTGGGCTGGTTGCAAGCATGGGTTGGAGTTGTTGCGAGATACAGGTGCATCCCAGACTTTGATGAAAAACTTTACAGGCCAACCTATCAACGCGGCACGGGTGGTTGTGGTGCAGGGTATTAATGCTACGCGGTCATACCCGTTGGTTCGAGTAGAGCTGGAGGTTGATGGTGTGACACGGGAAATTGATGTTGGAATCGTAGAGAAACTGCCAGTAGAGGGCGTCGACCTTCTTCTCGGCAACGACTTTGCGGTACCTACTTCTGAGGTTCCACCCTTAGTCGGTGCCGAGAGGGCGGCCGACGTGAGTAGGGAGGGGCAGGAGTGGGTCGAGAGGTGTCAATTACAGCAGAAGGCGTGTGTTGTCACCCAATCTCATGCATTTAAGGTGTCACAGCCTATTCCTCAGTCTCTAGACCAGCGGAGGAACGGTCGGAAGGAGCAAGCTAAAGTTGGGAGTAGTTTTGTGAGTTTTGATCCAGCGGCTCTTCTTGGCGACTTAGTATTAGCACCAATGTTTAGGTCCGGAGTGGCCCCAGAACCTGTCACACTTGGTGAGGAGGTAGGGCGTGAGAAAACTCCGAGACAGCAAGTTAAACACTAGGATGGTGAAACATGTCATGTGAACCTGTTGGAGTTTGTGAGGCAACCACCTGAGCAGCCTACTGTCCCTATGTTGGTCTGCAGCGGCCAAGGTGGAGAAGGAGAGGGGGGCAGTGGGGCCCAGGTGGAGGAGAGTTGGGATTGTCATGTCTCGGTGGAGCAGTGGGCGGGGGACACGAGCCAGGTGGCTGTGGAAGCGCTAGAGCACTTGCCTGAGCAGCAGTGTGCAGCGCTCCAGCACCCGCTCGGTTCATACCCCACTGTTTGGGCCGAGCACCCAGGCCTCACAACTCTTGCGGTGCACGAGGTTCCGCTGACAGGTCACTTGAGTGTTAGTAGACTGTTGGCCTCGTTGTTTCAGTGGTTCAAGGTGGGCGACAAGGCTTTGGCATGGTTGTCGGGTCAGGGTCGACCCATGGCTGCTAAGGGTTTGTGGTCAGAACCAGGACATTGAGCAGATTGGTGAGGTTGGCTGTGGAGTGGATGTGTCCAGTCGTCGCATAGCCTCCCAATGCTGCTCTAGTATTATGCAACAGCCCTACCATAGACAGACTGTATCTGGCCATGTCGCTGAAGGCGGTGTTGCTGTGCAGGCAGATGCAGTTGCAAGGAATGCGGGGGTGCGCATGTGCGGTATCGGTGGGGGAGCATTAGCAATTATGAACTGTGGGAGTGACTGCACAGGTGGTACAGATTGTCACTCTCATGACCTGGCTATTCTGGGAACAAAGGTGGAGAAGGAGGGAGGCTATAGTGTAGAAACTGTGGTCTCGGCTGGGTTGTGGGAGGGCAATGAGCATGTTGTTTGTCGAGAGAAGTTGCAACCTCTTGTTCCTGAGCGTCGAGAGAAGTTGTTTACTTGTTTAGTTGTTGAAGTGGCAGTACATCCGCATGTTTGTTCATTCTCCAGGCCTGATGTACGGGGTACAAAGGAGTACAAAGGAGTACAAAGGAAATCAAGCAACAACAGATCTAGTGACCCTTCTAGGTTGCTTGTCCTCCAAAACACTGAGGATCAAGTGTCCAAACAGTGGTTTAGAGTGGGTAAGGGAACATTGGAAAGGGAATTACTGCTCTGGAACTAATGTCCGTGGCAGGATTAGGAAATTAGTAGGGGACAGATGGGTTAGTAACTGAGGGGGGGATAAAATAAAGTTATTCATTTACAAACGCAGTCAGTCGCGGGTTTGAAGCGAGATATTTGTCTAAGCGGAGTTTAAATGAATCAACGGTGATGCAGTCTATAACGTAGAATCCGACATGGAAGCTGGAGACAGTGCAAGGTTCAAATTGGCTCCCTACCGTATAAATCCTGCTCGACAGCCTGTGGCGAAAGCAGAGCTGGACTACGTGTTGACGAAGGGTCTGAGGGATAAGGAATGTCGTGAGTGGTCGTTGCCTTTAACTTTGCAACCTGTGTTAAGTGGCAAGATCAGAGTGTGTGTTGATTGCAAGAGTATGTGTGCATTATCCCTGACAGACGCCTACACCTTATCGAGAGTTGACGATCCCATAGACCGCATCGGGGCTGCATCGCTTATCACGAAGGTAGAACTAGTGAAAGGTTATTGGCAGGTCCCGTTGCCGGAAAGAGCGAAGAGAAATGCCAGTCTTGTGATGAACTGGGCAGTTTATCAGTGCCAGGTGTTGTTTTGCTGCCAGAACACAAGTTGGATGTGTGGCATGCTAAGGGCGCTGATAATGTTGTGGTTGATTGTTTGTCACGGGAGGGTACACTTCGGGGAGCACCCTCGCCGTTCAGTCAGTGTGTGTTTGAGAGTTGAGGAAAAACCAGGCTTGCCCCTGTAGAGCAGCTGTAAAAAAACAACATTAAAATTAAATAAAAAAAAATCACATAAAAACACTTTCTTTTTGATAGTTAATTGTAAGTTGCCAATATTATAGCTAAAGTTCTAAATTGAACCTGTCTTTCACTTAGTAGGCTGGGCTCTGTGATGCTCGCTCAGGGAGCATAGTAGGCTAAAATTATACTATTATGTTTGGGAGGGGTTATAAGATTTTCTTTATGCTAATGTGTTGTTTTTATATAAGATTGAGCTTTGCATTTAATATTCTGGTGGAGTGGCTGAGTGTGGCGGGTCTTGTCGGCATTCTGCCTTGTCAGATATCGTGCTTGCCTAATGTTGAGCGTCCTATATCTTGGGCGGGGTGTGACGCCTACCAGCGTTGGCAGAATCGCCTCTCGGTAGCCATTAGCACTCGCCAGGGACATTGAAATGGGCTACAGTTATCAGAGAATGTTGTTCTTTCTTTCCTAGCAATTGTATTGTCACAGACAGTCCAGTTGTGGTCTTTGTTTTTGCCTGTGACAACGGGAAGTGCTTTATATCATTTATAGAATATAACATGCATTGTATATTGTTAGGGAGAGAGAGCGGTGTGTGCGTGCGTATGCATGTGTTGTCTCCCTCGCTCGGAGGCTCGCGCGCGGGCCTTTCCACGCCCCTTGATTGGCTGGCGTGTCTGGCTGTGTCACGTGACACCTGCTGCCTTGTGACGTCTCGGCCTGTGATTGGCCGACCACCGCATCTTTGTGGACTCCTGTGTTCGTGGGGGTCCCCAGAAGCTGCCTTCCTCAGGACAGGCTTGGCGTGCATGCATCTAACATCCCTTGATTACTATCTCCCCCGATCACCCCCTTTAGAACTGTTTCTCTCTCTGAACTTCTTCTTTTCCATTACTTCTTATCTTTATTCAATTACTTGTCCCCTTCAGTTCTGCATACGGTTTCCATAGCCGGCCCATTGTATTGCATGCGCCGTCCTCTGAGATATTTACATGTACTTAGAATAGGTTTTGAGGATTCTTAGTTGGTATAGGTTATGAACTCTGTGTGTCTCCATTATTGATTTAGTGTTTCTGCTCTTTTATTTAATGCTAGAGTGGGATAAGGTAACTGTAGTCGTTGTCATCGATGTGTGTATGGTTTGCTTATACCTACACGACTTCGACTGGTCCTGTGGTAGCCTGTGCTGTCGTCTTTTCGGTTGTGTCCTTTTGTGAGTGCAGCTTTGTGTTGACTGAGGGCTTTTTGCCTGTGCCAGTTCCACACTTTGCTGCCCCTTTGCTTGGCTTTAGAGGGTCACCAGGATAGAACCAGATACTTGTGATATGGATCTACCAAGAGAGCACCCTAGTCAATGAACGTAACTTAAAGGATACAGTCTTAAGGACATCACTAGGCTGTGAGCCAGTCTTGCTCACCCCAGTTCCTTACCTTGAGTATCCCAGCTAGACATTATTAATTGAGAAGACACTTATTAGTATTTAATATAAGCTCTTTGATATGTATGCATTATTATTCACAAGCATTTATTAGTCTAGGTTGTTGCTGAGCCGCACAACCATAGTAGGCTGTTTTGTTAATGAGGAAGTACTTCTTTTAGTGTCGAGCATTACTACCGTTGCGCATTTATAGTATTCTCGTGTCAGTTAACATTAGATGTCCTATCTTTTTGTGTATTCGCTTTACACGTGTGGTGTCCTGCCTCCTGCCTTTATATAGTTTAAGATACGAGCATCTTATGAGCATCAGACTTTCTTCAGAAGTTTCCAGGTCTATGCTGTAGGACTGTACTACACTTTCTTTCAGATAGGAGTGAAGAGTTTATTGTTGTTTAGAGTAACTGTATTGAAGCATCTTTTTATTGTATTAAATCTTGCAGTGATTTAATTGATCTTTCCATAGATTCTTGTTCATGCATTTTAACATAACTTGCATCCTGTGTGTTACCAGGCTATACCAGTGTGGGTTAGCCTGAAGTAGAGTACATTTATGCCCAGTTAAGGATACCCCGTTATCGCAGATTAACTCTGGAGGGTATAGGTGTTTTGTTCGCCGGCATATAAGTTCAAGGGTTTGGATCTAGCGTACGTACCGTTGTTGCATAGTGCCCTATTACTAGTCCAAGCATTAAGTGCCCTTGTTTTATTCGTAGCCCCGGTCATAACACTAGTACCTTACCTGACGCGTGTGCTACGATACCGTGCATTGTTAGTGGTTCGGAGGGGACAAGGAAAGCTGCAAGTTGCGAAGACCGAGACTCCAGACCTGCCCAGATGTCCCAGAGCCGAAATACCAGCCCAGCATGCCAAGACATACATAAATATCTAAGTCCACCTTCGACACCTGATATTTTAACATCCTAAACTTACGATCGAACATTCCTCTCCCAACTTAACTTCGGATGTATAATAGTAAGATTTAATTTACAAATATCCAACACCCGACCATTCACACTTTATGGTAGTGATTTCCAACTGCGTATATATTAAAAAAAAATTTATGATAAACCTTGTTAAATAGCTATAGTCCAAAGAGTAAAGAAAATTTAATTTGTATACAAATAATAAAGTTCATTCGTAATATTGAAAATATTTAGGCACTAGAATCACCATTTCCATTTGTATTAATACTTTCTTTATACTTAATGTTATCTGAAAGAAGAAAACATTGATCTAAGAACCCACACTACATACTTGTATAAATTAAGAACGCACGTGGTCACTTCTATTCCATGTTATAATGTATATTGTGTATATTTCCAGGCCATGTGCTATTTATTTAATTTACTGTATGAACCAAAATTTTGTGTAAAAATAAACCTGTTATTTTGTACCTATTGTATGACTTGTCCTTGTGCTTAATCGTAGCTGTATATAAATTACTTATATATCCCTGTTAGGTGAAGATACTCATATCCAGAATTGCTCTAGCATACTATAATCTATGTTTTGTATTATTTGTTTATCCTATTAGGAAAAGTGAAAGTTTTGTTGTCTACACCAGACATTAGCAGCATGCTTTATCTGATTGATATGGAGGGCTCTGACATGTATAATGTTTGTCATGAGGTTCCACAATCTTGATGTAGTAGCTCTCTCTCTCTCAGAAAAATGGCAGATGCCATTCAATGATTATAAATGTCAGGTCTTACAAATCTATCTATCTATTCTATCTATATGCTCAGGCCCAATCCCCATTTTGGGGGTAGCCGACTCAAGACAGAGCAAGAACAGGGAAAACACAAAAACAGCATAAAAAAAAAAAAAACACAGATAAAAAACACAAACTCACACACATCCAGGTCATCCAGGAGAAGACCCAGAGACCAGGGTTACCAAGGTCGCTCCAGCACTCCCCCAGCCCCTGACCACCCGGAGAGGTTCCGATCTCGGCAGGCAGACATGCAGCGGAGCCAAACCCACAAGCCCTCCCACCACACTTCCAGGCACACCCTTCATATTAATCGTCCCCCCGGGCCAGGCGCCTGATGGACTATTATCTACTTGAACTTGCGCCCGACCCCTTACTCCAAAATATACAATATACAAATATAAAATAAAATCAAATATAATGATAAGCCAACCAACAAAAACAACTGCATTTGTTATATATCTTGGGATTTTGAAAAGTAAATTATCTCATAATAATGCGCATCAGCTGCGAACAAGGCCAACAGAGCACTGGGATTTATTAAAAGAATTATGCTTATGAAAATTAGAACTATCATAGTACCATTATTTAAAAGTAAAGTGAGTTCCCATCTTGAATATGAAGTGCGAATTTGGTCTCCTTATCATGAACAAGGACATTGAGACACTCAAAGTTAATGGAGCGTAGAGCAGAGCGATAAAGCTGATACCATCACTGAGACTTAATTCATATCACAACAAATTGAACAAAATAATTTTGAAAAGAAGATTGCTGGTCAAGTAATTGAGTATTTCCAAATATTACAGGGCTTTGGCATATTTTAGGTAAATTCACTGTTCAAAATCAATAATACTTCATCAAATCGCTGAAGTGGAATGATACTATAAACAATGAGGACGAGACACTCGATGTCACAAAGCACTTCTTCACTTACAGTGTGGTCAACGAGTGGAACAAAAGTAAGAGGAAGTGGCACATTGTGATACAATTAACATTTTCAAAACGAGGCTAGACATCCATTTCAAGGAGGTTGGAGTAATATAGGCAAACACAAATATAAATCAATCAATATATAAATGTTGCCCCACCTGAGGCTCAGAATGCAAGCAATTTGCGTAGTTTGTAGCATATTTAAAAACAAAAATTTACCCCAGAGACACACTATAAATATTAATTTGGTTACCCCTGATCTTTTTGGTTTTCTATGAATGGTGGCTTAAAGAAAACAAATTTTAGAACACTAACCTCAATATACTTTCCTGGTAATAGTAGCTGTAACACTCAGCACCTATTTAAAGAAGCTCTTACAAAATACCGAAAGAGTAACCAAGCATACCTAAAGTTTGGTGGTATTTGTAGATGCATTTCACAGTCTAAGCAGTTTTTAACAAATACTTACTGTTTTCAAACAAAATATAAACATTTATCCTAGATGTCCAGCGATGCTACTATAAAAAATGTGCTTATATACGCGGTTTCGTTACTTTCCTTTGAGAACCATTACTTATTTGATTTCATTTGATTTTTTTATCTTACCTTATTCACAAAGACCTGTTACTGATTCGCAGATTGCGGGATTCTGGCAGCCTCCACTAAGGTTGTCAGGTTTGGTTAATGCTTTCTGTGATAATACGAGGCACGCATTTGTGGCGGATGTAAACAAACCCATCCACCTCCAACGACGAAAATATTGTAATTAATCTAACCTGACAGCCTTATCTAACCTGGGGGCTGTCACCCCCAGATCCCCACTGGACATACAAAGTATGCAGAGATGTAAAATGATCAGACAATTGCTGTAGAAGAGTGCAAAACACACCCGAAAGCGCGCATTCAAAATGGGTCATCAGAAAACGGTGAGGTGCGATGGTAAACTTGTCTGTGCGAGTGTCTATGGATGTCTTAAAATATTGCCTAAAAATATTAAATGTTATTAAAAAGTACTAACACTTTGAAGCATACCCACAAATAAACCATACTTTTAAGGAGGATGAGTTACTCTTTCTGTGTTTTATAAGTTCTTCTATTAATAGGCCCGGAGTAATACTGCTACTTTTACCAACTTCCTAATTTCAAATAATTAAGAAAATATTATAAATTTGGAATTCAGTTTCTCAGGGAGTTAAGTTAATTTGTTGTTGTTGTTGTAATAGCCCCATGACACCTTCATGGCAATCCCGCAGCATCCAGGTAGTTCACCACCACTCTCAGGTGGGTCCAGAGATCTCTGAGTGGGGTAATGTTGAACTTATGTTCTGGGTGAGGCAAGTGTTGAGCAGTGGAGTATTTAATGTTCTGTGTTATCAGTGGGATGTTGGCAGTGGGGAGAGGAATGGTCTTGAGTTGGAACTGTTCTGTGTTTGTAATGTTGTTTTGACGGATTATGGACGAGGCGTGTGAGTGTGACTAGTTTATATGGGAAGCGGGTTTTATGATGGGTTAATCTTGAGAGGTGGAGAGTTTAGGATAGTATTCTGTGGGCTGTTGTGTAGACTATTTTGTCAACAATGGATTTTACCTCTGTAGTTTTTGAAAAATGTGTTAGGAATTTTGTGTTCAATATTGATCAACCCAAACAGGCTATACATACAGTGAGTAAGGAGGAAGTATATTTTAAAGTTCCGTTGGATTCGAGAATAGTTCTTAATATTGCTATTATCCTTCGTTTTAGATCCACTGATTATGACATGATATAATGTAGAAACGTCTGAAATAAAAGAGAGAGTGATTGTGTGTGTGTTAAACGCGTTCGTGTGACTCATTTGGTTTCCTAATGTCCTTTTCATATAAAGTATGATTTTGAGGAAGTAATAAATAAACTATAGGCCTACCATGTTTTAAATACGTAGGCCAACACTCTTGAACATTACCCTCTATAGCTCACACACGACCTGTGTCATCAAGCTGATATTTATAACATTTGATGAGGGTCAACCAGGGAAAAGGTGTGACAATTTACAATTAATTTCTTTCTAGCCCTCTAAGAGCTTTAAAAATTTGAGTTCACGATTTCTGGCCCACATATTTTGACCAGGGTATAATATTGTGCCCGCTCTGCAATGCGAATACGTTTCTGAAAACAAGAAAAACGAAATTGACTGCAACGTTTTTGAGATACTAAATAACCAATGTTACTACTTCGTTCTCTCTCTCTCTCTCTCTCTCTCTCTCTCTCTCTCTCTCTCTCTCTCTCTCTCTCTCTCTCTCTCTCTCTCTCTGCTTCATCTTACCCCCGACTGATGAAAATTGTTGAGTGGAGTTTGTGTGTGAGGCTTTACTGTGTCAGCCGGGGTGTCAGTTGTCACTAGCTCCTTCTTTTCCTCTATTCTTTCTTTTGTACTATTTACTTAACCATTATTTACTTTGCAGTCATTCGATTTACTTTGTTTGTTTCTTATTTACTGTTTTTCCTTTTCTTGGCTTTCAAGTAATATACTGTGTATATACTGTATATATATATATATATATATATATATATATATATATATATATATATATATATATATACCGTATATATATATATATATATACCGTATATATATATATATATATATATATATATATATATATATATATATATATATACTGTATATATATATATTTTTTTTCTATGTGAGTGAGAGAGGCAAAAGGCAGAACTGCCTATAGCGAGTGCCTCCCCCATAGTTGAAAGAGTGACAGGGCCAAAATCAAGGGACGTTCGAGCCAAAATGCCTGGACACACGGAGTTTGAAGCAATTTAAGTCATAGGAAAAGGGAAGGACTGATTCTGGGAGAGAGTTCCAGAGCTCAGCTGTTGAATAGAAGAAAGTCTAAGAGTAACGTTTCACTCATGGGTTTGAGAGTTGCACAGAGTAGGGGTGGGATTGTGTTGCAAGACGGGTACCACGCTCCCTACGTAAAGGAGGTGGTATACACTGGGAAAGCTCCGAGGAACACTGATTATTATAGTAGCGATAAAATAGCGAGAGAGATGCAACATTGCGGCAAGGAGAGAGATTGCAGAGAATTGGTGAGTGGATGGGAGTTAATGATACGAAAGGCATTCCTTTCAATTTTGTCTAGGAGAGCAGTGTGAGAGGAACCTCCCCACACATGTGAACAATACTCAATACAAGGACACAGTATGCCCCTGTACAGAGCAAGAAGTTGTGCAGGGGTAAAGAACCCCCTAAGGTGGTTGAGCACACCCAGCTTCTGGGAGGCTGCCTTAGCAAGACTGGTAATATGGTCCTTCCAACTGAGAGCAGAAGAAAAAGAGACACCAAGAATACTGAGAGAAGATGAAGGATTGATTTTTGTATTGTTGAAGAATAAGGGATAGTCCGCAGGGAGTTCCTGACAGGTAGAGAGATGGATAAATTGGGTTTTGGAAGCATTAAAGGTAACAAGGTTTTCTCTGCCCCAATTGGATATGTATATTGTGACGCCCAGTGCGTAGCAACGCAACCTGATTGTACTCCTTGGTACTCCACTGTACCACGGTGCGTTACCGTGTACCGTGCTGGCTGCTTATATTGAGTGTGACAACGTATAACTATGTTCTTTGTATCTCTGCAAAGGTCTCGTCATGTGCTAACCAGTGGTGGGTTTTGTTTTAAGCCATGTCGAGACCTTCCATTTAATATGTAGTATCAATAGAGAAGTTGATAGATAAGACAATGGGAATTCAGAGAGAGAGAGTGAGTTGGACTTCAGAGCGAGAGGGTAGCGGTGCGCCACGCTGCCGGGGGGGTGGTTGCCAGACGTATGGACCGGTTGGCAGCCCTGCGCTTATAGCTAGGTGCGACAGGGTTGGTAGTACATTGCCGCCTGCCTATGCTGCCTGGGCTGCCCATGTTGTCGTACAGCACATTGCCTGGAGGCTCGCTGTGTGCTCTATGACCAGGTTGCCTAGAACCTTTGAGATTCTAACATCCCTTGCCCTCTCTCCCAACTTCTCACGGTTGCACTCTTTCTCTCTGACGACATTACTCTCATTTCATTCTTCTCTCTATTTAAATTCATAACCTTCCCTTGAGGTCCTAAAGGAGTTTCAGCACTCACCTCTCGTATTACTCTTAGGACAAGCATATATTTACATGTATTAGATTTAAGGGGTTAATGTGAACAGCGATCTTCTTGATGAGGATAGTTGGTGAACGTTCTACATGTTCACGAGTTATATGCCCAGCTCATCATCCAATTTGTGACTAGACTAGTGCCATGTGTAAGAGCCCGACCATGCCCAGGAGTTGTCTGTAGAGGGGCGAGGACTTAGCCTTGATTTGCCTACCGAGCCAGGAGCGAGTGTAGTACCAGAGACTACAGCTCGCTCGTAGTGCCGGTATAGTAGAGTAACGTAATTTATCTGTCCTTGTGTTCTCTGCAGTCTTTTCCTGGGTTCTCGCTTTCGGTGCTGGGACTCGTTGTTCCTGTGACTTGGCCTGCTAGCTAGAACACATGGGGATGATGAGTGGGTGATATCTTTATTTTACTATGCATTGCAGCTCTCTTTAAGTTTATGTATGTAACACTTTACAATACACATTACTCACACACAAGACAACACTATTAATACTTTCATGTATCAATTAACTGCACTGTCGTTTTGCTGCTGTGTCCGGAGTTCCGTTGCGTAGGGCGCATACGGACTCAGAGGGGAGACAGAGTGAGAGAAGCGAAGTAGCCTATGCGGTAGTAGGCTACCGGCGCAGTACTGTTGCCTGCAACCTTTTAGTTATTCCAAGTATAGATTCATTATTATAATAAGTGACTACTATTTATGTTCCTTCCATGTGTATTATTAGGTATCTACTGGATCATGAACATCTTGTATGCTACATGCTAGTGCATGTTAGTAGGGGACAGTTATTCTAGTGCACGCGCTTTCAAGTAGGCGTGTACATTTGTCATTTAGCATTTCACTGTCATACCTTTAGCCTGCTTCTATTCTACATTATTAGAGGCTTAATATTTACGTAGTTTCTTGAGTATTGCATTTCTTTAGTCATAACGTAACCTATAAATGTCTGAGGGAGTTTAGCCTCATAGCCTACCCCTGTTGTACACTTTCGCCGAGTTAAGGTACCTCGTTACCATAGACGATAACTCTGTAGGGCGTTGGTGCTTTTGTTGTCTGGAGCATATAGTATTTGGGACTGGAATCGAGCGTGTCGTTGTCACATAAGCCATTTCTGTCCTACGATCAAGAATCCCGAATATGTATTGCCGATCCAGCCGTAACAAAATGGCGACCTTGCACAAGATTCAGTAGTATCCTATCACATGTTTTTTGGAGAACTATTCTATGCTACCTAGTAGAGCTGGCTAGAATTGTCTTGCATATTGGAGGAATTTTTATTGTGTCATTATTGTATTGGTGGACTTGCAGATTGTTTCGTTAGGGGTGTCTAGAGTAGAGTCATTCAAGCATCTTTAACATTTTGTGAGTCGAGACTGCAATTAGTAATAAGCACTTCTTTTTTTTTTATGAACAGCAATTGTATAACCAGCACTATGTCTAATGACTCATCATTTACGGGGGAGGATAACACGGTACAGCCTAGTAACCAGCAAGTACAACAGATGTTTAGGGAGGGGAGTGTTATAAGTGGAGAGAGGGATGCCCGGGCATTTTTGCAGACATCTTTGACCGAACAGCGCCTGCAGGCTATTGATTGTTACGGTCTTCGCTGTTTAGCCACGGTTTTGGGGCGGGACTGTCCTGACAGTTGGCCCAAGAAGAATTTGGTGGCATGTTTGTTGGGTGATGGCGATGGGGCGGTGGGTGGAGTGGGGTCTTGGGGGGTTCCCTCCAAGCCTCCATTCCACTCTACCCCTGAGCTGGGCCCTCAGCCAGCGAGTCTTAGCACGATGCAGCAGGAGGGTTCTCAAGGGCAAGCTGGCTTACCCGTAAACACGTCTCGGTGTGGATCCCCCATTTTGTGCCTCTCCCCCCCCAGGCCTGTCTCCTGAGATGTTATTTCAGCTAGAACTAGCTAAGTTTAAGCTGCAGGAGACTCGGATACAACAGGCTAGTATAGAACGCATAGAGGTTGCTAGAATCCAAGCCAATCAGGATGCAACCAGGTACCAGGCTGAAATGGATGTCGAGAAGTCTAGAGTAGAGACCACGGGGCGTCATCTCGGTGGTGGGCACCGGGTTACAGACTCACTTTCGCATTTAATTAAGTTAGTACCCGTATTTGATGAGACAGCAGTGACTGAGTTTTTTGCTCGTTTCGAAAAGAAGTGTCGTGAGTATGACTGGCCGGAGGTTAAATGGGCAGCATTAGTTTCATCACGTCTAGTGGGTAAGGGGTTGAAAGCCTACGATGCACTGTCACTGGACGAGAGTGTCGTGTATGGACTGGTGAAGGAGGCTGTGCTCCGGGCCTACGAACTGCAACCCGAAACTTATAGATTGAAGTTCCGTGGCGTGAATAAGAAGAGCGACGTCAGTTTTATGGAGCACGCACGGGATTTAACAGATGCAGGTAATAACTGGTTTCGGTCCGAGCACGCAGAGTCGGCTGAGGAAATTAAGCAACTTTTCTATCTGGAACAGTTTTACCAATGTACTGGAACCGATCTAACGCTGAACATTAAGGAAAAATGTCCCAAGACAGTAGAGGAGGCTGCCAAGATGGCAGACCTCAGATTATCATTGATTCGTGGTTGCGGTGCCGCTCAGAGGGCTGAGTCAGGGCAGAAGGGGCGCTATACCCCACCCACCAGAGTTTTCGATAATAACAAATCCTATGACACACATAACCACACTAAATGCATTGCACCTAATAACACCTACAAACACAAGCCTCTCCCGTTTACTAAAGGTCAGGCCCCTTCTTCGCCCGCACAAGGGAAGAAGCCCATTGGGGATGTGAAATGTTACAAATGTCAGAAGCTAGGCCATTATTCACGTGAGTGCCCTAGTAACACTCCCGCTAAGCCGGTGTCATTGGTTCACAGTATCGGTGTGTCTCTGAAGGCTGCAGCAACTGCCCGGGGTAGGTTGTCAGCAGCTGAGGCACACGCGGTAAAGAAGCGTACGGAAGGCTCGACACCTGTCCGGGACACTTTCTGTAGCCATCGGGGGCATGGGTTTGTGAGCTGGGGGAGTGAACTACGGAGGGTTGACTTGCTGAGGGATACGGGGGCTTCGCAAACTTTGTTGAGGAACTTCACAGGGAAACCGATAAATGCGGCCAGAGTTGTTATGGTGCAGGGTATAAATGCTACGAGGTCATACCCACTTGTGAGGTTGGAGTTGAGAGTGGGAGAGGTGTGCAGGGAGCTGGATGTAGGGATCGTTGAGTGTTTGCCAGTTGAGGGCGTCGACCTTCTTCTCGGCAACGACTTTGCGGTGCCCACTTCCGGGACTCCACCCTTAGTCGTTGCCGAGAGGGCGGCCGACGTGGATGGTGAGAATCGGGAATGGGTTGGGAGGTGCCAACAGGATGAGATGGCCTGTGTGGTAACCCGATCTCGCTCTGCGGCTCCTGCACAGCCTAGCACTCAACCTCGGGGACAGTGGAGGAAGGATCAGGAGAAGGTTGCTAAGGGCAGGAAAAGGGACATTGATTCTGCTGCACTTCTCGGTGATTCGGTACTTGGACCTATAATAAACACGGGAGTTGACTCTGGCCCAGATATGGTGTGTAACAAGGCAGAGTTGGGTAAGACTTCGCGTGAGGCAAGAGCTGTAGCGAGAGCCACTAAGGCAGTAGAGCCTACTAGCCGGGGTAATGTCTTATTACAAAACCATCTTGATGCATTGACGCCCAGGGACATTAGTGAGCAGCAGCTGCAAGACGCTAGCCTAGCTCGTTATAGCAATGGTGCCATAGAGTTGGAGGAAGATGGGGATGCGAAGCCGGGAGATTTCTTCAGGCTCAACAGGATATTGTACCGCAGATTTCTAGACCCCAAATCGAAGTGGGAGGGCGGTGCGAGGGTAGTAGACCAGGTGGTTGTTCCAAATAAGTATAGAGAGTCCTTATTGTGTCTGGCGCATGATGTGCCGGTGGCGGGTCATTTGGGGGTAACAAAAACATTGGCGGCATTGGGCAGGTTTTTCTGGTGGCCTGGGGTCAAGGCTGATGTCTGTGCATGGGTGGCTGGGTGTGCGACCTGCCAGACAACGGGGAAGCCTAACCAGACCATCCCGAAGGCACCTTTGTTTCCCATACCTGTCACCGGGCCTCCGTTCAGCAAAGTTGTAGTAGATTTGGTTGGCCCTTTCCCGCCTACTAGTAGTGGCAATAAATTCCTGTTGACAATCATGGATGTGGCTACGAGATACCCGGACGCATACCCCATGAGAAACGGCTCGGCAAAGGCAGTTGTTAAAAACTTATTATTGTTCTGTTCCCGTTATGGATTTCCACGTGAGGTGCAGTCAGACCAGGGGAGCAATTTTACATCCAAATTGTTCAAGCAAACCCTTCAGTTGCACGGTATATGTTCTGTAGTGTCGTCAGCCTACCATCCCGAGAGTCAGGGAGTCTTGGAGCGGTGGCACTCGACCCTGAAGAGTATGCTACGCTGTTACTGTGCAGAACATGACACTGATTGGGATTTGGGTCTGCCGTATGTTCTGTTCGCTGCACGTGAAGTCCCAGGAGAGAGCCTGGGGTTCAGTCCAAATCAACTAGTCTTTGGCCATAATGTGAGAGGACCTTTAACCTCTGAAGTGCGCACGGGGGTAAATGAAAACGTCCCCCTGTGCTGACGTATTTGAGGTTTTTCGTCACTAAAATATTCATTGTACCATTAATAGCATTAATAATTATCCATATGCGCCTATTATGGGTTGATTATAAAGGTATTAACCTGAAACAACAATAAAACGAGTGAAAACAGCGTTTGGATGGTCAAAATCGGAGATATAGCCCGCGAGTTGTATAATCTATGGGTGAGGCAAACTCCTTTCCCGCCAATTTCCCCCAAGGCCACTGAGACACAGTCGATCGATACTCTCTCTCTCTCTCTTGCACTCGATGGCCATCAGTGATGACAACACCCTGCTTGCAACTCGCTAATGTTAGCACGAAAATATACCTCAGAATAAGGGAATAATAGGGAAAATAGGTGATAACTGAGGAATAGGAGGAAAGTGGGGAAGGAGGGGAGGTAGAGGACTGAGATTTTGCATGGCCCAGGGGCCAAAAAAAAAAAAAAAAAATAAAAAAAAATAAAATAAAAAAAAAAAAAATTTTCGATGTAAAAAGTTGATTTTTAGTTTTACTTACTCCAGAGAGTCTTCCCGCAGTCCGCCGGCCGAACTCTAAAGAGTCTTCCCGCAGTTCCCGGGTTAAGTATGGTGAAAGAGATCTGGGAGGGCGAAGAGAAGCCGGGGTCTGTACTTAAATATATCCTTGAGAGCCGGGAGAGACTTATAGGTTGCATGGCAGCGGCAGGTAATAACTTGGTTAATGCACAGGCGGTCATGAAGCACCAGTATGACGCCAAGGTGAAGCTTCGGGAGTTTTCGGTGGGTCAGGAGGTAATGTTGCTTTTACCTTTGCCTGGACACCCCCTTTCTGCCAAGTTTATTGGGCCGTATGTGGTGGCTAAGAAACTGTCCGACCTTGATTATCTCGTTGCAACACCTGACCGTAGAAAAAAACATCAGTTATGTCATGTTAACCTCATGAAAGAGTATGTGAGACGCCCCTCAGAGCCTCTCACTGTCCCTGTGCTGGCCTGCAGCGGCCAGGGTGGAGAAGGAGGTGGGGACAGTCATGCTGCTGAGGAGGATAGCTGGGCCTGTGTCATTTCCGCGGAACAGTGGGCGGGGAATACTGAACAAGAGGCTAGGCAAGCTGTAAGTCACCTGCCTGAGCACCAGGGTGCTGCTGTCCTAGGCCTGTTCAGGTCATACCCCTCTGTTTTCGCCGAACACCCAGGTCTCACTACTCAGGTAACGCACGACGTGGACGTCGGTGATAATGTGCCCTTCAAGTCAGTGCCCTACCGTGTGCCCCCGGTAAAGTTGCCAGCTTTACGGGAGGAGTTAAAGTACATGGTTGAGAGAGGGATGATCACTGAAGGTTATGTGAAGTGGACATCACCCGTCACGTTGCAGCCAAAACCTGACGGCAAGGTGCGGTTCTGCATAGATTTTCGTAGGCTAAATGGCTTGACCACTACCAACCCTTACCCTTTGCCTCGAGTTGACGACAGCGTGGACAAGATAGGGAATGCAAAGTACCTTACTAAAATTGATCTTGTAAAAGGCTACTGGCAAGTACCCCTGTCGGACCGAGCTAAGAAAGTTTGTGGTTTTGTGGTAGATGGCAAGACCTACCAATGTAACGTAATGCCTTATGGGCTTAAGAACGCACCTGCCACGTTTCAGAACCTGATGAACGATATTTGTGACGAAATCCCTAACTGCACGGTCTACCTTGATGACGTGATAGTGTATGATGACAATTTTGAAAATCACCTAAGGCACTTAGAGACCCTGTTTGGGAAGTTGCACGATGCTGGGCTGGTGGTGAACCTGAGGAAGTGCGAGTTTGTAAAGGCTACTGTGCAGTATCTTGGCTTCGTGGTCGGGTTAGGCCGGGTGTGCCCCCCCCTGAGCAAGATACAGGCTATCAATATGTTTCCCAGGCCCACCACTAAGCGCCAGGTCATGCGGTTCCTAGGTATGATAGGCTATTATAGGCGCTTCATCCGGGGATACTCTACTGTCTTAGCACCGTTAACTGATCTACTGTCGAAGTCAGTGAAGTTCTGTTGGGCTGCGGAGTGTCAGAGGGCTTTCGACCTAGTCAAGCACCTGCTGTGTACACATCCGATTTTGAGAGCCCCAGACTTCTCCAGGAGTTTTCAGCTGGCGACTGATGCCAGCGGTGTGGGTGCCGGGGCAGTGTTACTGCAGACTGATTCCGAGGGCTTGGAACACCCAGTGAGCTTCTTTTCTCGCAAGTTTAATTCGGCACAAAGGAATTACTCGACTATAGAGAAGGAGCTTCTTGCTATCGTTTTGTCGCTCAAACATTTCGAAGTTTATGTTCCAGCCTACGGCCCGGTAGTGACGATTTATACGGACCATCATCCCTTGAAATTCCTAAATCAGTTTCACAATCGGAATATGCGGTTGACCAGGTGGTCCCTAATGCTCCAAGAGTATAATCTCAACATTCAGCATATTGCCGGGAGTGAGAACGTGATAGCAGATTGTCTATCAAGGGTTGATGATCCAGGATAGTCGTGCACGGTGTGTGGGTTGAGCAGGAGTAAAATTAGGCTATCATAACGCCGTCCAAAAAGATTATAAAACAATAAAATAAACGAGAATTTTTTTTTTAGTTTTGTAAGTCTTTATTGTTGTAGCATGATGCATGCGATATTGTGTTTTATGTATAATTCACACTTCAGTTGTTGTGCACCTTTTGCAATTAGTGGCAGCTAAGGGTAGCAGGTCGGTTGGTTGCCTGTCAGATTTTGATAATGCTTCTAAGGTCGATTATCTAAAGTCTTGGGGGGGGCTGTGACGCACCCAGTGCGTGGCAACGTAACCTGATTGTACTCCTTGGTACTCCACTGTACCACCACGGTACCACGCTGTACCATGCTGGCTGCTTATATTGAGTGTGACAACGTATAACTATGTTCTTTGTATCTCTGCAAAGGTCTCGTCATTTGCTAACCAGTGGTGGGTTTTGTTTTAAGCCATGTCGAGACCTTCCATTTAATATGTAGTATCAATAGAGAAGTTGATAGATGAGATGATAGGAATTCAGAGAGAGAGAGTGAGTTAGACTTCAGAGCGAGAGGGTAGCAATGGTTGCCAGACGTATGGACCGGTTGGCAGCCCTGCGCTTATAGCTAGGTGCGACAGGGTTGGTAGTACATTGCCGCCTGCCTATGCTGTCTGGGCTGCCCATGTTGTCGTACAGCACATTGCCTGGAGGCTCGCTGTGTGCTCTATGACCAGGTTGCCTAGAACCTTTGAGATTCTAACATCCCTTGCCCTCTCTCCCAATTTCTCACGGTTGCACTCTTTCTCTCTGACGACATTACTCTCATTTCATTCTTCTCTCTATTTAAATGCATACCCTTCCCTTGAGGTCCTAAAGGAGTTTCAGCACTCACCTCTCGTATTACTCTTAGGACAAGCATATATTTACATGCATTAGATTTAAGGGGTTAATGTGAACAGCGATCTTCTTGATGAGGATAGTTGGTGAACGTTCTACATGTTCACGAGTTATATGCCCAGCTCATCATCCAATTTGTGACTAGACTAGTGCCATGTGTAAGAGCCCGACCATGCCCAGGAGTTGTCTGTAGAGGGGTGAGGACTTAGCCTTGATTTGCCTACCGAGCCAGGAGCGAGTGTAGTACCAGAGACTACAGCTCGCTCGTAGTGCCGGTATAGTAGAGTAACGTAATTTATCTGTCCTTGTGTTCTCTGCAGTCTTTTCCTGGGTTCTCGCTTTCGGTGCTGGGACTCGTTGTTCCTGTGACTTGGCCTGCTAGCTAGAACACATGGGGATGATGAGTGGGTGATATCTTTATTTTACTATGCATTGCAGCTCTCTTTAAGTTTATGTATGTAACACTTTACAGTACACATTACTCACACACAAGACAACACTATTAATACTTTCATGTATCAATTAACTGCACTGTCGTTTTGCTGCTGTGTCCGGAGTTCTGTTGCGTAGGGCGCATACAGACTCAGAGGGGAGACAGAGTGAGAGAAGTGAAGTAGCCTATGCGGTAGTAGGCTACCGGCGCAGTACTGTTGCCTGCAACCTTTTAGTTATTCCAAGTATAGATTCATTATTACAATAAGTGACTACTGTTTATGTTCCTTCCATGTGTATTATTAGGTATCTACTGGATCATGAACATCTTGTATGCTACATGCTAGTGCATGTTAGTAGGGGACAGTTATTCTAGTGCACGCGCTTTCAAGTAGGCGTGTACATTTGTCATTTAGCATTTCACTGTCATACCTTTAGCCTGCTTCTATTCTACATTATTAGAGGCTTAATATTAACGTAGTTTCTTGAGTATTGCATTTCTTTAGTAATAACGTAACCTATAAATGTCTGAGGGAGTTTAGCCTCATAGCCTACCCCTGTTGTACACTTTCGCCGAGTTAAGGTACCTCGTTACCATAGACGATAACTCTGTAGGGCGTTGGTGCTTTTGTTGTCTGGAGCATATAGTATTTGGGACTGGAATCGAGCGTGTCGTTGTCACATAAGCCATTTCTGTCCTACGATCAAGAATCCCGAATATGTATTGCCGATCCAGCCGTAACACTATATATAATAATAATTAGGCCTATATACCTATTATACCTATACAGTATCTATCTATAAGAACATAAGATCGCGGGAAGCTGCATAAGGCCATGCGGCCCACACGAGGCAGCTGACGCCTTAATCCCCGAAGGGGTGGCCACGAACGAAACGCCCCCATTTACCTCTGTCGCCAGTCAGTCGACGCCCCTCCTCCCAACCAGCACCGCCTTCACTCATACTGTATACTGCTTCACTAATATATTATATAGAATTCTGTTAATCTCATAATTACCTCTCCAAAATTAGTTTTCTGCCCACAATTCGCTCAAGAACACCTGCAGAGGTTGAAGGAACTAAACTAAAGTTTCTAAACACCCCTGATGGTCACAAAGATTTTTAAGTATCCCTGAAACGCCGCAATCGCGTTCTGGTGTGCGAAAGTGTTAATATAAATACAGTACAGGGTAATTCTGCATAACTACAACTCCTGTTATTTTAGGTTTTATTTATTTTACTTTTGCTTTGCAAGTGTGTATTTTATTGTTAGAAAGTGCAAAAAACACTTTTTATTAGCATTTGCATTATTAATTGTAATTCAGATACCCCAACAATCAAGGAGTTTACTCGATTTAGTCAACTTTGAAAAGACATTAGCCTAATCTAACAACCTTACCTAACCTATCCTAGTATTATGGGTGGGGGCTGCCACCCCCACACCCCTGCTGATTGGGTATTAACCCGGGAGCTGCCGGGAGACTCTTAAGAGTTCCCCCGGCGGACTGCGGGAAGACTCTCCTGAGTAAGTAAAATTAAAAATCAACTTTTGACATCGAAAAAAAAAAAAATATATTTTTATTTTTTTATTTTTTTATTTTTGTTTGGCCCCTGGGCCATGCAAAATCTCAGTCCTCTACCTCCCCTCCTTCCCCACTTTCCTCCTATCCCTCAGTTATCACCTATTTTCCCTATTATTCCCTTATTCTGAGGTATATTTTTGTGCTAACATTAGCGAGTTGCAAGCAGGGTGTTGTCATCACTGATGGCAATCGAGTGCAAGAGAGAGAGAGAGAGTATCGATCGACTGTGTCTCAGTGGCCTTGGGGGAAATTGGCGGGAAGGTAGCTTGCCTCACCCATACATTATACAACTCGCGGGCTATATCTCCGATTTTGACCATCCAAACGCTGTTTTCACTCGTTTTATTGTTGTTTCAGGTTAATACCTTTATAATCAACCCATAATAGGCGCATATGGATAATTATTAATGCTATTAATGGTACAATGAATATTTTAGTGACGGAAACACCTCAAATACGTCAGCACAGGGGGACGTTTTCAATTACCCCCGTGCGCACTTCAGAGGTTAAAAGTATAAAAAAATATGGGATAAAGTCTATGGTGTTTACTCTGCAATCTTCAGCTTTGGCTTTCGATAACAGGAAAGTACCAATGAAAATGTACTGACTTCTTGTAGGTGAAGCTCCACTCTGGTTGGCTAATAAACATTTGGGGAGGAGTGTTAACATAGTGTCCTGGACTGGCTGTACAAATATAACTGATAATGTTATAGGGGAGTGAAAATAAAATTGACAAAATAAGAAAAGTAGCACTTATCCGCACATCACTAAGGTCCCCTGAGTAAGGTAAGAGGGAAAAAAATAATTCCATGAGACAGGAATCCCGTAATCGAGGAGTAGTTGTTCTGCAGAATACCCAAATACGGTACCAGCTTAGTTCTATGGGGGTCCAAAACTAATAACAGTAGGCTACAGTATAGGCTATATATGACTGAATTGATAATTGAAGAATTATGGTGGTAGCTGGTACTTGACATTTGATATTTTGATACATGTTAAAGCATCTTTTTTATCATTTCAGGATCGTATGGAGGTTGTGACTGTGTTGGGTGCTGGACTGCTGGTTGGTACAGCACTGACAGTCATCATACCAGAAGGTGTCCACACACTCTTCACATTACACACACAGCACAAGCATCAGCCAGGTATGATAGTAATGGTAATGCAGTTGTACTCTCTGCATACCGTTTAACCGTTACTTTTTTTTAATGTAGTACTGTACAGTATACTGAAGATACTCTAATACAAAGTAGGTTCATATACAGTACCATATTAGCAGTTGTATTGACAGTTATCTTCTAGTACTAAACTAATACCAGAGTGTGTATCAGAAGGGCTGGATGGTGCCCACATTGCAGCCTAGCCAGGTGGACTCTGTCCTCACAGGAAAGGAGGGTTTCTGAAGGATGGATTTCAGGGGGCCTTGTATGTAGCTGAGTGTTGTCTTTGAGTGACTGGATGGATCGGTGGGTGATTTGAGTATGGATATGCTTCTAGAGGCTGGCTTGGGGTTGGCAAGGGATGAGTGAAGACAATATTTGTGTATGATAACCGAGTGCTAAGTGTTGTTTTAGTGTTTCTTGGTGTGTGTGGATGTTCTGCCATATAGTGTAGTGTTGGTTTGTGGAGGCTGCGGCAAGAAATTGTGTGCCTCTCATATCAAGGTAATCCTTTTTATTTTTTTATTTTTTTATTTTTTTTATTTATTTATTTAATTAATTTAATCTCATAGGGCTGGCCCGAAGGATCAGATCAAAATGGATAATCAAGACAAGATAGATAGGGAAGGGCAGGAGGTGAACAATTCTAGGAAGGTGAAAACACGCAGACATTTCTCGCCATTTCACCAATTCAGCCGGACCACATGAGCTCCACAGCAGAACTCTTATGGGGCAGGGCCGAAGGATGAGGTAAGAATTGCTACACTGCAGCACCAACGAAGAAGTGACCAAGGGCAAAGAATGAGATATCAGGACGAAGGGAGAAAAAATATCACAGCGAGATGCAAAAAAAAGCACTACTGAGGGGAACTGAGTCAGCCCGGCCGCACCAGCGACCAGGAGACAAATCGGGTCAGGAGCAAACAACAGGGTGGCATATGATATAGGCCGCCCGAAGGACAACCAAATGAGACAGAATAAGAACAGAAGGGGAAAAACATAGAAATAGGACAGAAAAACTACGCAAAATTAGTCAAGCCGACGATGAAAGCTTGAAGGGAGAGGGAAATAACCATAACCCTCCCCCATCAAGCTCCAGTCACCGGCCCCGAAGCCCCCCTACTGCGACAAGGAGCGTAGTACTAGGGGGGAAGGTGATAATTGATTTTGAGGACTTTGGTTTCCTGGTGTAGGTGGGGGTAGCTGTGCAGCCAGCAATTATTTTGAGGGCTTTGTTCTGTAGGGTGTTCTGATGTGTTTCAGAGAGGTTAGAGACCCAAGCAGGGCTAGCATATTCCATCACTGAACGTATGAACGTACTGTATATATTGTTTGTATGCTGTGGTGGTAGTTTCTTTGTTATGTCCCTCCTCCCTGGGACACGAGATCCTGTACTGTAAGGGTTAATAATGAAGCATAACAACTTTAAGTGAACATTGTTCCCTAATTAATGATCAATGTATTAATGACACAATTACAATGAGGAGACTGCAAGTAAGGAGTGCCTGCACTAAAGTTCATCATCATCATCTCCGACGCCTTGTTTCCCCCCTGGGAAACCCCCTCTAAAGGATGGCCGGCCATGACAGAAACGCCTCCAGGCTACCTTGTCAAGGCATGCTTTCTTTGCCTGTGCCACAATGTCCCTTCCACTACCTGGAAGTTTTTCCTCAATATACTTCTGCTCTTTCTTTTCCCATACCATTGGTGGTCTTCCACTATTAGCTGCTCCACTCACCTGACTGGCATGTATCTTTCTTGGCATTCTGTCTTCATCCTTTTTCTGGACATGACCGTACCACATCAAAGTACTTCTCTGTATCCACTCAACCACTCCTCCACATTCAATGCCCAAAGCTTGTTCTTCCATTCCAAAAAACTCATACATTTCCCTATTACTTGGCCCATCTAGCCTATTCACGCCAGCTGCCATTCTGAAAAAGTTCATCTCCACAGCTCTCAGTTTGGAGAGGTCCTCGTCACTTGCTGTTCATGTCTCACTTCCATACGAGAGTTTTGGGAGCAGCACACGGATCCTTAGTGACTTGTATTTCTTGACTAACCATTCTTCCTTTCAGAATACAATCAAGTTCTCCAATTGCCTTTCTCCCTTGCATTTTTATCTTGTTTATCTCACTCTCCATTTTACCATATTTGCACAGTATAGCTCACAAATAATTGAAACTTTCAACCTTTTTCTAGTACTTCATATCTCATTTTTATTTTACAACTTTTCTCATGTTCTTTCTTGATTCTATATTTTGCCTTAAAGTCTATGGTTTCATGCATTCTTCTCTCAAGTACCATTACCTTACATTTCCCTACATGACCTTAAACTTCCTTTTTTCGCATACCCTGCCGAAGACTGTGACCACTCTCTGAAGTTCTTCCACATTTTCTCCCAACAGGACAGCATCGTCCGCATATAGGTATGTTAAAATCTTCCACTCTCTTGCCTCTGATTCCAGCCTAGCTCCTTTACCCATTGATCCCGCCCTACATTATCTAATCACTCAATCCATGTACAGTACTGTATATATTAAAGAACCAAGGTGACATGACAAATCCCTGTTCTACTCCTACATTGACCTCAAAGCTCTCACTTAACTTATCACCTGCCTTCACATTTGCCATTGCATTCCTATACAAAAATTGTACAGTACTGCCATTAGCAACTTCCCTCCCACACCATATACTGTTAATGTATTCCACAGGCCTTCCCAATCTACTTTGTTATAGTTTTTTTCCAAAGCCATTAATGCTGCATAGAGTTTTCTGTTTTTTTGGCCAAATACTTCTCTACCAACATTCTTGTACAGTCTTCTACCTTGTTACCTTTAATGCTTCCAAAACTCAATTTCTCCATCTATCTACCCGTCCGGAACTCTCAGCGGACTATCCCTTATTCTTCAACAATACAAAAATCAATCCTTCATCATCTCTCAATATTCTTGGTGTCTCTTTTTCTTCTGCTCTCACTTGGAAGGACCATATTACCAGTCTTGCTAAGGCAGCCTCCCAGAAGCTGGGTGTGCTCAACCGCCTTAGGGGGTTCTTTACCCCTGCACAGCTTCTTGCTCTGTACAGGGGCATAGTGCATCCTTGTATTGAGTATTGTTCACATGTGTGGGGAGGTTCCTCTCACACCGCTCTCCTAGACAAAGTTGAAAGGAAGGCCTTTCGTATCATTAACTCTCGTCCAATCACCAACTCTCTGCAATCTCTCTCTCTCCGCCGCAATGTTGCATCTCTCTCGCTATTTTATCGCTACTATAATAATCAGTGTTCCTCAGAGCTTTCCCAGTGTATACCACTTCCTTTACGTAGGGCACGTGGTACCCGTCTTGCAACACAATCCCACCCCTACTCTGTGCAACTCTCCAACCCAAGAGTGAAACGTTACTCTCAAACTTTCTTCTATTCAACAGCTGAGCTCTGGAACTCTCAGAATCAGTCTTTCCCTCTTCCTATGACTTAAATTGCTTCAAACTCTGTGTGTCCAGGCATTTTTGCTCGAATGTCCCTTGATTTTGGCCCTGTCACTCTTTCAACTATGGGGGAGGCACTCGCTATAGGCAGTTCTGCCTTTTGCCTCCCTCACTCACATAGAAAAAAAAAATAACTCAAAGACAACACGCAGCTGCAGGCACGACCTCCCGAAATCTATCCTTCTGAATCCTCCTTTCCTCGTGAGGACAGAATCAACCTGGCCAGGCTGAGATGTGGGCACCATCCAGCTCTTCTTAGCTATCAAAAGAGACTGGATAACTCCGTCGTCGACACCTGCCCAGGATGCAACACAGCACCCCATACTATTAGACACATCATAGAAGACTGCATTCCACACAGTCACTTACGCCAACAACATAATCTACATTGGTGATGGGCTGGTCTATCAGAGTGAGAGCTGAGCGATCTCTGCCATACCCATAGCTTACTCTGACTGTTCCTTTAACTTTTATATTTTCTAGATCTCAAGTGACGGCGTCTCTTCCGTGGGTTGACCTCCCTACTGCCAACCTAGAGGTTGGCAGATTGGGAACCAAAGCGTCACATTTTTCCTTTGCCCCTCAACTTTCCCTTCATAATTACTGAGGGGCACAGGGCCTTGGGTGTGGCTTTGGTTTCCCGGGCGTTTCCGCACCCTCCTCAGCTCCCCGCCTTGGAGTGGCTTCGGTCACCCGGGCTTTATTAGTGGTAAGCAGGGAGGGTTTTTTGGGGGCGCTCGGGTATGGCCTTGGCCTTGCTCGGGACCTTGGGGCTGTTCGGCCAGACAGCCTGGGGAACAGCAAAAAAAAAAAAAATCCCACATAATCTACACTCCTTGATTAATCTACACTCCTGGAGAGCCCTGTGGGAAAGCCTGACTGTGGCCATGGTCTTCCTTAGGGACTCGGGGCTGTCCGGCCAGGCAGCCTAGGGAACAACAACAACAACCTCCCCATTTATGTCCCTCATTCTACCACCTGAGACACTCTCAGTCTTCCTCCCTCTGGCTTCTTGCACAGCTCTGTAGTATGCTTTATTGTCACTCAGAAACTGTTCACTAATCTTCTTCACATATTCCTCATCTGCCTTCCTTTTAGTGTCTTGTATGGTCCTCTTCACTCTTTGTTTCAAGTGTATTTATTCTTGTTTTCTCACATCTCTACAGTAGTTTCTCTAGTTACAGTACTGTATATTCTTTTGCATCATACTGTTTTGCAACTCTTTCTTCTTTTTCCTTTCCTTTTCCAAATGTTTACTTTTTCTTGCCACATACTTTCTCAGCTGCTTTAATCAAGAAATCTCTTTTATACCTTTCCATACTTTGTCTATCATATCGTCCTTTACAGTCACATTCAGTATGTCCCTGTATTTTATTGCATTGCATTCTTCAGTTAATTTTCTCACATTTGTTCTCTTAACCCGTACAGCCCCAGCGACGCGTCTGACGCGTCGGCGATGTATGTAACGCACAGCCCCAGAGACGCGCCTGACGCGTCACCCTAATTGCGCCGACCGTAACCTCAGGTGTAGGTGATTTGTATGGGAACTGTGTACGTATCCCACGCAACCGTGCCGATGGTTGAAAACTCTCAAAGTCCACGTGCGTACGCGTGAGCGCGCAATAACCTGTTTTTTGGGGGTAATTGCCTTCAATTTTTTACTCTTGTAAAATACGTTTTCGGGGGCTCTGTAGGACCATTTTTTAAGCTTTTTGAGCGGTTTTTCCTTCATTCCTAACCCATTCGCTATTGTTTCTGGAATAAAACCATTTTTTGAAAACCGGCCGGGTTCTGGTGAACAAACATTACAAAACTAGCCGGGGCTCCACGGGTTAACTGTCAGTTTTCTCTCTCTCCTCTCATATGTACACTCCTTCCTTATCCTCCTAAAGTTCATATTGAGGGTATAGGCTGTGTATTATTGTACTGTATTGTTTTTTGGTATTAGGTGGTGAGGAAAGCAAGGGATGCTGAAACAAGCCACTACCACACAGAGCCTCGTAATTTGGTGGAGCTACTTCTGTAGCTCTGTACTGGTACTGTGTTGTGCCAAGCTAATATAAACAGTATTCTGTTGTTGTTGTTCCCTAAGCTGCCTGGCCGAACAGCCCCGAGTCCCTAAGGAAGGCCATGGCTACGATCGGGCTTTCCCACAGGGCTCTCAAGGAGTGTAGATTATGTTGTTGGTGTAAGTGATTGTGTGAAATGCAGTCTTCTATGATGTGTTTAGTGGTATGGGGTGCTGTGTTACATCCCGGGCAGGTGTTGTCGACAGAGTCATCCAGTCTCTTCTGATAGCTCAAAAGAGGTGGATGGTGCCTACAGTATTCTGTAGTTGGTAATGGTCAAGTTTTTAAAAGTGGCATTAACTTTATTTTTTTCTAGGTGTTGAGGGTGAAGCAGCAGAAACCGAAGCGAACAACCAGCACTTTGAACCACACAACCTAATAGGGCCGCCTCTCGTGCTGGGCTTCCTCTTTATGCTCCTCATTGATCAGTGTGCCGGGGGACACCGCAAGCCAGGTATGAAAGGGGAAAACATTTCTGCATATTGTACTATACTATACAGTACTATACATTCACAAGGCATAATAACTACTAACCGTTATATTCTTTAAACCATTTAAACCATATGGGTTTTGCTTCAGTTTAATATATGCTTAAATGAGTGTAGTGGTAAAACGGGGGAATTACGCCGCTACGGCAATAATATCAATCCAATGGCCCATAGCTCCAAAACTATTGCATAGATTCGGCTGCTGTTTTTTGGCTTGGGTTTTAGAGGAATGCCAACCTAACAAGGTTATATGAGGTTTTAATCGATTGTGCAAATAATTGTAATTTAGGAATTAAATTATTCACCTACTGTAATTATTTTTAAAAAGTGGTTGCACTGATACGAACGGCGATTAGGCGGTGTAATAATCAAAATACAAAATTACCCTGACGGGCGGAGTAATTTCATCGTGAGATACGAATGTTTTAAATAATCTGTGGCATGACCCAAAATATTTTGTTAACAAAGCAATTACAGGTATCTGTAGCAGAAGACCTGAATGTACAGTATAGATAAAATATAAAAAATATTCCATATGTGGAGGTTTTTATTGAGCAAAAAGACACTGTTCGCTGCAAAATTACCCCGTTTTACCCTATACTGTGCCTATTTTAGGTTTTTTAGTATACATCAGTTTATTGGTGCTTTAACATAATTTCACGTCAAATACAAATGTTTATATTGTATTTATATGGTATGGTAGAACAGTGATTACAGTTGGTTGCAACAATGTTGTTAGCTAATTGCATCTGTTACATTACTACTTCTCTTTTTCTCCCTCCCATACCCCATCCAACTATGTTTGCTGGCGTTTCATTCCTTACGTTCAACAATTCGTTGAAGTACTCCCTCCATCTCTCGACTCTCTTGCTTCTCGGCTACCACTTGCCGAGAGGCAAGAGAGAGTCGAGAGATGGAGGGAGTACTTCAACGAATTGTTGAACGTAAGTAATGAAACGCCAGTAAACATAGTTGGATGGGGTATGGGAGGGAGAAGAAGAGAAGTAGTGGAGGAGGAAGTGAGAAGTGTGTGAAGCCATGAAAAAAGTGAAGATGGGGAAAGCATCAGGAATAGATGGAGTGTGTGGGGAAATGCTGAGGTATGGTGGTGAGATAGTGATCGAATGGGTATGGAAAATGTGTAAACTAGCATGGGAGAAGGGAATTGCGTCTGATGACTGGAAGACAGGCATAATAGTCCCTCTGTATAAGGGTAAAGGGGATAGAGGAGTGTGTGATAACCACCGGGGGATATGTCTTCCAAGCGTAGTAGGGAAAATGTACAGTAGGGTAGTGATCGAGAGAGTGAGAGCGAGAACGGAGAAATGGATAGATGACGAGCAGGGCGGGTTTAGGAATGGAAGAGGATGTATAGACCAGATTTTTGCCCTGAAATGTGTTATGGAGAAATATCTGGAGAAGGGACAAAAGTTGTATGCTGCCTTTATGGACTTGGAGAAGGCCTATGGCAGAATGGATGTAGGAGGTCTGTGGAAGGTACTGAGAATTTACGGAGTAGATAGCAAGTTGCTGGAAACAGTGAAGAGCATGTATGAATGTGCCGTAGGTGGTGCCCCTAGCCTCGGAAACCCCCTTTCATCAACCCCAGCAAGCTCTCCCATGATTAGAATTTAGGTGAGGGACATTATATAAGTGTATTTTTACTGTTAATGATTATTGTGAAGGGTATGTAAGTGTTTGAATATGTGAAAATTGGGATAAAAATACAAAATTTCTGAGGTGCCCACCATAAGTACATTATATAATGGGTTTCTATGGTTCGTACAACACGGCGTGTAGTGTCACCCATAAAACAGATTTGTACAAGGATTGACTGTAATTAATAACAGAATACCGGTAGCTATTAAATCATTTGATTTTGTCTAAATGTTCTTTACAGACACTGAGAGTGGTAATGGCGGCACCAAGAGTCACCGCTCCTTCACTGCTACATTGGGTCTGGTGGTGCATGCCGCTGGTAGGTATTGCATTTGCATCATAACACACACTCCTTCTTTTAGTTACTCAGTACACAATAGCTATATCATCCAATCTTTACAATTAGTTTATGATACTGCACTGAGGGGAATTTCAATTGATCTGTGTCTGTGTATTGAACTCCTCGACAGTTTGATGTATTTTCACGGTCTGAGTGTGTAAAATCTGTGTGTGGTAACCCAGGTTTGAATCCTGCTGGATCACATGCTTTCATTAATTTCATTGGGAGGTGTTTGGTGTTTGAGTGAAATATATATAAATAGAATATCTGATCTGTGAATGTGATTGTCCCTAGAAAAAAGAAATTTGATCAATCGCCATGCATGATGTAAGAAAATTCTAAAGGTAATACAGTATTATACACTTAATTTTGTTGTTTCACAGGTGTGATAATCTGACTGGATGACTGGGTGAAGCATGTTAAAAGTATGATATAGTCCATGAGACCGATCCTGAAATTTCATGAATTGGTACACTCGGATACGGTACCATTATCTCTAACCCACTCATAAAAATGTGTAGACCCTCTGCTTTTTCTTTATGCAATTATAACGATCTGGATAAATTTTTTGATAGAACTTGCTTTTCAATAAATAGTATATATAGTTTTGTAGTGTACTGTACTCATAACTTCGTTTCCAAAGATATCTATCTATCTATCTATTGCCGGACGCCTCACTCCCCTTACGAGGGTGGCCATACACAGAATGCCCCCAAGCGGACCTATTCCCTGTGAGAGGGACAACCCGAGCCAGTTTAGTGAAGGACTTACAGGATTGACCACTCAATTTAGGATCCGTCCGACTCAGAGGCCCTCTGTGTATCTTGTTAGCACTATTTTTCTACAGTGGTGTTCGGCTAATCCATCCACTAATCCAAAAGATATACTTCCATAATTAGAAATAGGAAAAGTCCACAAAAATTTATGAGTGGGCTAGAGACATTTTTCTATCGAAAAATGTACAAATATAGCTTACTGTCAAAACAAAAATATATATATACTGGCTCCCCAGGAAAATATTGACACCTGGATGGGGTAAACGTCTTAAAACAGTAGGCTGAATGGGGCCGAATGGATACAAGCCAGAGAGAGAGGGAAAGTGTGTTCCGCAGGGATCAGTTTTAGGTCCTATCCTATTTATAATTTATATTAGCAGTTTGTCTCTTCTGCTTCGTGCACATAATGTCACCTTTCACTTTTATGCAGATGACACCCAGATTTATGTGAGAATCACAAATATAGTTGATATACGGAGTAAGATGGAATTGTTGATGTCTGATATCAAGAAGTGGATGAGAGCGAGAAAACTTAAACTAAATGATGGTAAAACTGATATTCTCATCATCCGAGGAAATAGAAGAGCTGATGATATAGTAGGTGCCCTCTCCATCAATGTGGGTGGATCTCAGCTGCGACCGGCCAACTCTGTTCGAAATCTGGGTGTATATGTGAACTCCCGATTAGATTTCAAAGAGCATGTAAACCAGATAGTTAAAAGTTGTTACTTGCACATCAGAAATCTCTATTTGGTGAAGCCGTTTATAACCAGACGTTGCCTCCTGACGTTGGTTCACTCATTGGTCTTCTCTCGTGTTGATTATTGCAATGCCCTGTTGGTGGGTCTTCCAAATTATATTTTGAAGAAAGTTCAGTCTGTTCTTAACAGGGCCGCAAGACTAATTTTTGGTGTTCCACCTAGAACTCCTACTACATCTCTTCACATAGAACTGCACTGGCTGCCAGTAAGAGCAAGAATAGAATTTAAGTTGTGTTTGGTGACTTTTAAGGTTCTCAAATTTGGTGAGCCTGGGTACCTTGCGGAGCTGCTCAGGCGCCCACCGGCACACCATGGTGTAGTTGTGCATCATGACAATGACCCTTTTCGTCTTGATGAACCAAGGGCTTTCCAGCAGTCTTCTTTCTTTGAGAGGTCATTCTCCTACATGGCTCCGAGGTTGTATAACAGGTTGCCGCTGTCCATGAGACAACTGAGTTCTGTTGAATGCTTCAAGAGACAACTTAAGACTTTTCTCTTTGAGAGAAGCTATGATCTTGAGAGAGGTGTCATGACAGATGGCTATAGAGTTTAGGCTATTTTGCCACTGCTAGTGATTGTTAAATGTGTGTTGTATATAAGCCTTCTTTTGATGCATTGATTTTTGTTCTTTTTTCTTTCTCTTTTCGAGCGCTAGTGAATTCTTCGGAAAAATTGGCGCTTATGAGAAATAAGTAACATGCTTATTATTATTTATTATTTAAAGAAAGAGAAAAAAGCGAGGTTGGTTCCCTTAAAAGTCAGTGTTTCCCTCAATCATTGTTCCATGTCTCATATATATCGTAAAGCAGTGTACCGGCGACTGTACTTATGCAGGCAATTGTACCACTTGCGAGTTTCTGGCTATAAGGAAGTTGGAGCTAAAGTCATCAATATTTAACAGAATTACTATCTTAAATACGGTTGTAGTGCATCTATAAATACATATAATCAAATTCACTATACTTTCTAACCATTACAAACCTACATTATTATTGCATTTCTGTTTAATATCGATGTTCACGGCTCCAACTTCCTTATAGAACGAAACTCGCAAGTGGTTAATTGTACTACTTGAACGGGCAAAAATGTCAGCATATATTTATATATATGTCTGATTAATTATATAGATGTGTCTAACTGTCTATCTATATTTGTACTTTTCCAGTTTTTCTCTCGTAATTGGCCTCCTCTTCTCTTCTAATTTTCACATATTTTAATCGTTTCTTGATTATTATATTACTTTCATTTATGTTCAGTTCTCTGGGTTTGGTTCCAAGCCGTATTTCTTCAACCGAGGGCTTCCTGGCATCTAGCATTGAACCATTCTTTTTCTTTATCTGGCATTAATAATGCTAATTATATTGCTGATAATGTTAATGATAATAATTAGTGATAATTATTGTACTTTTAGTATTTTTTGGTATAATCCTGTGTAGCGGGCTACCGTGTATATATATCTCAATAATTTGGTAATGTAACAATATATTTTTACATTTTACATTCATAAATAGTACACTAATATACTAGGTTAGGTTAGGTTAGGTTAGGTTTTTGTGAGGTTAAAGTAGGCATCTGAAAAACAGTTACCCGCTACACAGGATTTACCGTATTTTTCTACTCGTAATTATACTGTAGGTCATCAATATTTTGCAGTTGTCTCATATCCATTTGCATCCCCTTGTTATCTGTAGCTGATGGCATAGCACTTGGAGCAGCCGCCGCATCGTCACATACCGACGTTGAGATGATTGTTTTCTTTGCCATCATGCTGCACAAGGTTAGACATTTATTAATTATTCATCCAACATCACTGCATTGCTATAGTCTATTATGTTTTCCAGCTGATGGTAAATGGAATCCTTTATCATCTGATTTCTCGATTCATAATGGAAAAATATGATATTTCTGTGTCTCTGCGTCCTATTATTGCAGAGTTTTCACAATTAACAACATATTTCGCTACAAAATCTTGGTAATAGCCGAGTAATCAGGATGGCGAGAGATAAATTTACCATCAGCCAGAATAAAACAGAGTATAGAGTACAGTACACTCGACCCTCCATTTAACGGACAAATGCGTGCAAGCACCTGTCCGTTCCTGCTAAATGTCCGTTGCTGCTAAATACTGTCCAGTCCGGATGTAATCCGGAAATTCCTTGAGAAAAATTCGGTGTTGAGTACAGGTGTCCGGATCGATCGTGACATTAACTGTTATGCATCCTTTTTTTTACTGTACAGGTACCTGAAATAAATCCTGGTAATCCCTTGTGCTACACCCTATTGATAATGCAAAACTATTGAACACACTTAAAAGTGTATATTATTTGGTCTCTATATAATCTGTGAATCATTTCCGATATGATAGAATTAAAGATTTTATTTTCCACCAACTCATAATCAGCAAAAACGACACAAATGTCAATTAAAAACATGTTATAATATTTCCCCATCATTTTGTGTATACCGTGGGAACAAAAAAAAACAAAAATCTATCAAACGTAAATCTCCCGTCTGGGAAGCTCGGCGCATAGACGGAGGGGAGGGTTGAAATATTTTGTTGACTATCTCATTTATTATTTATCTATGTGCTGGAAGGATATTATATTTTTCAATTCCATCACATTAGAAATTATTCAAAGATTACAAAAAGTCCAAATAAGACATAGTTATGTTAATGTATAAGGGATTTAGATAGATGAATTAGAGAGATAGATAGATAGAAAGAGTGTGTATATCGAGGGAAAAAAACAAAACAAAAAATCTATCAAACGTAAATCTTCCGTCTCGGAAGCTCGGCGTCTAGACTGAGGGGAGGGTTGAACTATTTTTTTGACTATCTTATTTATTATTTATCTATGTGCTGGAAGGATATTATATTTTTCAATTCCATCACATTAGAAATTATTCAAAGATTACAAAAAGTCCAAATAAGACATAGTTATGTTAATGTATAAGGGATTTAGATAGATGAATTAGAGAGATAGATAAATAGAAAGAGTGTGTATATCGAGGGAAAAAAACAAAACAAAAAATCTATCAAACGTAAATCTTCCGTCTCTGCTGGCACGGAGGGGAGAGTTGAAATATTTTGTTGACTATCTTATTTATTATTTATCTATGTGCTGGAAGGATATTATATTTTTCAATTCCATCATATTAGAAATGATTCAAAGATTACAAAAAGTCCAAATAAGACATAGTTATGTTAATGTATAAGGGATTTAGGTGGGTGCATTAGAGAGATAAATAGATAGAGCAACGGACTTTGCTCCAACTTTTTTATAGCAACGGACTATGTCCGTTGCTGGGTCCATTGTCCGGCCTACATTTTTTGACCGTTATTGCCGATATCCGTTAAATCGGAATCCGTTAAATGGAGGTTAGAGTGTACTGTATTGCTTATTAATGTAATTCTTTGTTAATCCATTATCACATTGTCTAAAACTGATTTATTAATCCATTATCACATTGTCTAAAACTGATTTAGTTCATTACTATTATCTTAACTCCTTCTGTACCGGGATGTCTTTTTCATTTTATTGTAGCTATATTTAGATGATTTTGAGCAGTTTAAGAAGGATCTGTGATGGTAAAAAGGGTTAAATAAGATAGTTCGAAGCCTGTTAATTGCTGGAGGCCCTTTCTAAACTTCATAAAATCTTCTAATAGGCAGAATAAAGTTAAAAGACAAAGCAGGTACAGAAGGGGTTAATAACTTTTTGAAATTATATCAATTATATCTACCACTATCCAATTTGTGCTCTAATCCTGTGAACCCGCCAGGCCCCAGCAGCATTTGGCCTGGTGACATTTTTACTCCATGAGGGTATAGACCGCAACAAGGTCCGCCGACACTTGTTAATCTTCGCTCTGGCTGCACCCGCCGGAGCTGCCACCACGTACCTCGCTATTGTCAAGGTGGGTTCTCGCTGCCAGATCATAATAACCTACACTCTCTATCCTATTCTATATTGTAAAGGACTCCATAATTCATTTAATTTAAGACTTTTGATACACACTTACTTCACTGTGTTAATTGACCACTTGCGAGTTTCATTCTATAAGGAAGTTGGAGCTGCAGACATCGCTATTTAGCGGAATTACCAGCTAAAATATGGTTGTACAGTACAGTAGTATATTCATATATGCATAAAACCCAATTCAACATCATTCTCATCCATCAGAAACTTACATTATTATTGCATTTCTGTCTTATAATGATGTTTATGGCTTTAACTTCCTTATAGCCTGAAACTTGCAAGTAGTCAATTTCAATACCTGGGAATATGGATTCTATCTATCTATCTATTGCCTGACGCCGTGATCCCCGAAGGGGTGGCCACGAACGAACCGCCCCCATGCACCTCTGTCCCCAGTCAGTTGACGCCCCTCCCCCCAACCAGCACCGCCTTCATTCATGTAGTTCCTCACTCCATCCTTCCACCTCATATTCGGTCTACCTCTCCCCCTCTGTCCCTCCACCTCGCTCTCGTACACCCTCTTAGTCATTCTCTCGCTTTCCATACGTTCCATATGGCCGAACCATCTCAAGTTGTTCCTTTTCACACTTTCCAGCACATCTACCTCCACACCACACCTCCTTCTTACTTCCTCACTAGTCTGTCTATCCCTCCATGTAATTCCGCACGCACTCCTTAAGTAATTCATTTCCACTGCTCTCACTCTTGGTCTGAGTCTCTCAACCAACGTCCATGCTTCGCTTCCGTAAGTCAGTGTCGGGATTACCACACTGTCATGCAAGGACTTCTTCACTTCCATACTGACCACCCTATTTCTTGTTACTGCTTTTAGCGTTCCTACAACCCTCTTCCCCTGTTGTACCCTCTCCCGCACCTCTTTTTCATCCATAGTCCCATCTTTACTCAACACACTGCCCAGATACTTAAAAGAGTTGACGATCTCCATAGCCTGACCGTTCAGCTTCACCTCACACTCTGTGACTTCACCCCTTTCGAAGACCATAACCTTGCTCTTCCCCGTATTTACCTTCAAATTCCGTTTTTCGCACACTGTTCCAAACTCATTTACCAGACCCTGCAACTCCCATTCATTATCACTCATCAGAACTGTATCATCCGCAAACAGCAGTATAGGTAGCTTCCACTCAATTCCCTCCCTTTTCAGCGATACACCAACATCCACTGCTCTTGATAGTATTTCTTTCATAACTCCATCCATATATACAGTAAACAACCACGGGGACATCACACACCCCTGTTTCAAACCAACATTCAGGTCAAAGAACTCGCTCTGCTCACTCTCCACACGTACTGCCGCCTTTGCACCCTCATACATGCTCTTCACTGCTTTCAGCAACTTGCCCTCTACTCCGTATATTCTAAGTACTTTCCACAAACCTTCTCTATCCACTCTGTCATAGGCCTTCTCCAAGTCCATAAAGGCAACATACACCTTTTGTTTCTTCTCCAGATACTTCTCCACAACACAATTCAGGGTAAAAATCTGATCTACACATCCTCTTCCCTTCCTAAAGCCTCCCTGCTCGTCGCCTATCCATTTCTCCGTTCTCACTCTCACTCTCTCAATCACTACCCTACTGTATACCTTCCCTACTACGCTTAGAAGACATATTCCTCGGTGGTTACCACACACTCCTCTTTCCCCTTTGCCCTTATATAGGGGGACTATTATGCCAGTCTTCCAGTCATCGGGTGCACTCCCATTCTCCCATGCTAGTTTGCACATTTTCCATACCCATTCTATCACTATCTCACCACCATACCTCAACATTTCCCCACACACTCCATCTGTTCCTGGTGCTTTCCCCAACTTCACTCTTTTCATGGCTTCCCACACTTCTGACCTCCTGATCCCCACCTCCTCCTCCACTACTTCTCTTCTTCTCCCTCCCATACCATATCCAGCTATGTTTGCTGGCTCTTCATTCCTTTCATTTAGCAACTCACTGAAGTACTCCCTCCATCTTTCGACTCTCTCTTGCTTCTCGGCTAGCATTCTCCCATTCTTATCTTTCACACCCTTACTGTTTCCCTTGCTACCTTCCCTAACTTTCTTGACTTCTTTCCAGAACAGTTTCTTACTCTCCCTCCATTTTACACTCAGATTCCTTCCAAATTCCTCATCTACTCTTCTCTTACTTTCCTTCACTACTCTCTTCACCACCCTCTTACTCTCCACGTACCTCGCTCGTTTCTGTCTCTCGGAATCTTCATTCCCTCTACTACCCAACCACTCTCTATATGCTTTCTTCTTTTCTTCCACAGCTATTCTTACCTCTTCTGTCCACCATGCTGTACCTTTCACTCCCCTCCCTCTTCTCCTCACTCCACACACCTCCTCACATGCTGCACAGATCTCATCCTTAAACACCTTGCTCATCTCCTCCACTTCCTCCATAACTTCCAGGTCGAACCCACCTAGTCGTCTTTCCACTGCTCTCCTGTACTCCTCCCTGACTTCCTCCTCCTGCAACCTCTCCACCCTCCTCACCATTCCACCCTCCTCCCGCCTCCCTCCCGCTCTCCTCACCCACTTCTTTTGTAACCTAACCTTAGCTACCACTACATAATGATCAGACAGACCCCCTCCAATACCCCTATACACCCTAGCATCCATCACAGATTTCTTCATTCATTCATCCACACATACATAATCAATCAATGACTTTCGTTTGTTACGACCGGGCACTCGGGTACACTAGGGCTCTTACACAGGACTCGAGTATGGCTCGCTGCCACAACGGAAACACACGATCCCAACCCCAGAGTACTGCCAGCCGAACAAAAAACGCCACTACCCTCCAGAGTTCTATCTGTTATAACGGGGTATACAAGAACTCGGTACTAGCGTTTCACACAACAGACTAATAACAAGACGGGAGTTATCTAGTCTGGTCAACAATCAAACAAAGAAGAAAGTACTACAACACTAAAGAATAGTGTTGGCCGAAGCCGAAGTAATCCACCCTTGAACTAAGAACTTAAGAAGTCCTCCACCCTCTACTTCGGATCGGCACTATTACGTTACGTTAAACAATAGTCCTCGAGCATCAAGCAAGGAATCTTCTGATAAGTTAGATGCTTCTCGAATACTCATAAGAAGTAAGTATCGGATTTTGAACAGCAATTTAATGAATAACTCACTGGTAATTAAAGGCTTTAAATTGACATAAGAAGAATTATAAGAATAAGCAATAGGATATGGCAAACATTAAGAAGAAGTACTCCGACAATGCACTGGCAATAGCCTACTAAGATTGTGCTCGTGGGCCACTAATCTCTGAAGTAGCTAAGCGTGCCACACATGAAATCAATAGTGCTTAAACAATAATATACATAAGGAGAAGCTTCAATACTATACTGTATCTGCTGGTCGAGCAAAGTCTAGCTGGGATATCTAAGGTTAAGAGACAATGGCTGAGCAAGCGGCTCGTAGCCTAGCGAGGTCCTTAAGACTGTGCGGCCAAATTACGGTAATTGACGGGATGCTCTCTTGAGAGATCCAGATCACTAGTATCTGGTTCTCTCCTGGCGATCCTCTCAAAGTCAAGCAAATGAGATAGCACAGTGTTGGGTGGCACAGGCAAAAGCCCTCACTCGCAACACAGTGCTAAACTCCCACGGTACACAGTCAGAAAGACCACCTAGGCGTTCCACGTCTCCGTTGCAATTGTACTGGCTCAACCGCAACCTAGTACTCATAGGAAATCACAACTCAGAAACCCTATCCCAGTCTAGCATTGCCTAAACCAGCAGAAAACAGGAACATGAATAATCGCACACAGGGAAATGCATATACGAGTGCAACAAACATCAATCAATCCTATTCTAGTTAACCCTTCCAAAAATAGGCTATCTAACAGGCACTTATCTCGTGAGAACTCAAGCGATAATACTTTGGCTGACTAAATCTGCACCAAAGGGGTCATTGGTTAAAAAGGGACGAGAAGAGAAGAAGGTAGGCTGTTCAGAGAGTAGAGAAAGTTCACATCAGTCGGAAGAATATGGATAGTTGCAAGGGATATGAGAGGTCGCTTTGCCTGATGAGTTCTGAAGCATGGTGGCAAAAACCTCTCTTTTTATACTCGGCCCTCTAGCGGCATATCTCAAACTACTTAAGGACCGCCCACTGGCAATCATGACGTCATATTCTCTCAATCTGGGATTGACAAAGAACTTCCCACGCGCTGAAAGGGAGGAAGGGAGGAGGGAATTAGGCCTACCGGCCCGCGTGGCGCACTCACCGACCCCACGCCACGTAATATCCCTCCTCTCATCATTACATACAAGTCCCACACACAATACTTATATCTAATGATATAAAATAGAACTCGTTGACTTAGAAGAAAACAAAATACATAATGATAATACTTATAGTACAACGGTTCACATAAACTGAGTTAGGAAACTCTACACAGACTACAGCCAAAGTTCCTGCCCTGACGATCCTAGCGAGAGTGGGGCCTGACTGGGCGTTCTGTACAGCATGCTCATACTCGACATGCGTCACACCTCCCCCAAGATTTTACTTGCTCAACCCTGAGCTAAAATCTGATATACAGAACCCCATCAAACCCCTCACACCCAGCGACCGCATGGCACTAAAACAACGCTGAGTTTATCACTAAAACACATCTTTAAAAAAAAATTCACATTTCATAACTCCTCCCAACAATAGTAAAAGACATAATATCATGCTCCCAGAGCGAGCTTACAGCAGCTCAGCCGTTTGATAGTTCGTGGACTACTCAAACCTTATAGGCTATGACAAACTTATACAATTATCTTCATCAAAAAGAAAGAGTTTTTATATGATTTTTATATTTTAATATGTTTTTTTCCCGGCTGCACTATAAGGGCAGCCTATTTTTCTTCTATACCAAACGCTCAACTCCTGCTTTACGACCCAATACGCTGGGCTACAACCGCGAGCCAACAAGCACCAAGCGCAAAATACTACTCAAACCAAAGCAGGAGGCTACCCGTGTGTCAATTTACCCAGGATCATATACCCCTGAACGACCACATGCAACCTCGTTGTCACAACCGGCAATATGGCTTATGTCCAGGTTATATACCAATAACCTTAGTGACCACCTGGTCAGCCTCATATTCCGATTGTGAAACTGGTCCAAGATCTCGAGAGGGTAATGATCTGGGTAAACTACACCGACCGGACCATAGGCTGGAACATAGATCTCGAAATGCCCCAGCGCATCATTGTCCTTTTCACTTTCATTCATCAGGCTCTGACACGTTGCTGGTGCATTCTTAAGTCCGTAGGGCATAACATTGCACTGGTAGGTACTCCCGTCCACAACAAAACCACATACCTCTTTAGCGCGCTCGGACAAAGTTACACGCAACGACCACTCACGACATTCCTTATCCCTCAGATCCTTCGTCCACACGTAATCCAGCTCTGCTTGCACCATAGGCTGTCGAGCAGGATTTATACGGCAGGGAATTAAACTGAGCCTTGCACTATCTCCAGCCTGCATGTCGGATTCTACCCCGTACCTCAGGCCTGGAGAAGCAACAAACATGCGAAAGTACTGCCATAGCCTAGTAAATAACTGCCTTGCACTGTCTCCACGAACAACATGCCTTGTGCCCTCCCACAACCCAGCCGAGACCGCAGCTTCTAACCTGTAGTCTCCCTCCTTCTCCACCTTCGTCCCTAGAACAGCCAGGTCATGAGAGGGACAATCAGTACCACCCGTGCAGTCACTCCCACAGTTCATTATAGCTAAGGCTTCCCCGCCGATACCGTACATGCGCACCCCCACATTCCTTGTGACGACATCTGCCTGCGCAGCATCACCGCTTTTAGCGACATGGCCAGATACAGTCGGTCTGTGGTAGGGCTGTTGCATTAGACTAGAGCAGCATTGGGAGGCTATGTGACGACCGGGCACTGCGATACCACAGCCGACCCTACCAATCTGCTCAATGTCCTCCTTTTGACCACCACCCTTGGCAGCCATGGGTCGACCCTGACCTGGCAACCATGCCAAGGCCTCGTCGCCCACCTTAAACCACCGAAACAACGAGGCTAACGGTCTTTTAACAGTCACATGACCTGCCTGCGGAACATCTCGCACCGCCCGAGTTGTGAGACTCAGGGGCTCGGCACGACCAGTGGGGTATGAACCGAGCTGGTGCTGGAGTGCTGCACACTGCTGCTCAGACAGGTGCTCTAGCGCTTCCACAGCCACCAGACTCGTGTCCCCCGCCCACTGCTTCGCCGAGACATGACAATCCCTACTCTCCTCCACCTGTGCCCTACTGCCCCCCTCTCCTTCTCCACCTTGGCCGCGGCAGACCAACGCAGGGACAGTAGGCTGCTCAGGTGGTTGCCTCACAAACTCCTCCAACAGGTTCACATGACATGCTTCCCCGTCCTCGTGTTTAATCTCGACAGCACCATTACCACACTTCTGAACTTCCGGATCCTCCAACTGCAGTTTACAAATATCTGAGGGAACCAACCTGTCTAGATGCTTCCGAAGCAACCCAAATCCTTCCCCAATATCAAACTGAGCCATCCTTTTTTCTCTCCGTGTGCAACGTTGCTGCCTCGGAGTCTCTTCCGGCCCTACCTCCCCACTAGCTGTGACAGGTCCTGGGGCCTCTCCAGACTCTAACATAGGTGCCAATACTGAATCACCCAGGAGAGCCGCCGAGTCAAAACTCTTAAAACCAACTCCAGCTTTAGCCTCCTCCTGTTGATCGTTCCTCTGCTGGTCTGAAGACGGAGGACTAGGCTGTGACACTTTAGCTGCCCGAGCTCGGGTGACAACACACGCCATGGGTTGTGCCTGGCACCGCTCGACACACTCTTGCTCTTCCCTACTCACGTCGGCCGTCCTCTCGGCAACGACTAAGGGTAGAACCTCAGAAGCGGGCATTGCAAAGTCGTTGCCGAGAAGAAGGTCGACGCCCTCCACTGGCAGTTTCTCCACAATCCCGACATCCAATTCACGTGTCACACCATCCACCTCCAACTCCAACCGCACCAGCGGGTATGACCGAGTTGCATTAATACCCTGCACCACTACCACCCGAGCCGCATTTATAGGGTAGCCAGTCAAGTTATTCATCAGAGTCTGGGAAGCACCTGTATCACGCAAGACCTCTACTCCATGCTTGCGCCCCGCCCACATCACGCAACCCCGCCCTCTATGGTCGCAAAAAGCATCCTGAGCAGGGTTCGAGCCTCCCAGGTGCTTCTGCATTGGCTGTGCCTCAGCCTCTGACGAACTGCCCCGGGCAAACTCAGAAAACTTCGGAGACACACCAATGTTGCAGGCCAAAGACACAGCTGCTGTAGGTGGTTTGCTAGGACAGACTCTTGCAAAGTGCCCCTTTTCATGACAATGATAACACTCCAACTCCCCTCTGGGCTTCCCTTGGTACTGGGAAGGGCCCGGCCCCTTCTTAAATGGGACGGTGCTAGTCTTGTGGTCAGTCTTGGTATCATAGCTCTTGTACTTGTTTGCATAATGTATATCACTAACTCGGGGGGGTGGGGCGTCACGCCCCTTGTTACCTGCCTCACTACGCTGGGCAGACCCGCACCCACGAATTAGTGATAGCCGGAGGTCAGCCATCTCAGCTGCCTCCTGTAGAGTTTTAGGGTTCTTTTCTTTAATAGTTAAAGTCATATCTGCACCTGTACACTTATAAAACTGCTCGAGCAGAAACAGCTCAGTCAACTGTTCGGCCGTCTCAGCTTTCTCAGAACGTGTCCAGTTAGCAAGTGCATCTTTTAAGTCCCGGGCATGTTCAAGAAAGGTCGCCTCCCTAGTCTTTGTAACACCCCGAAACTTCAATCGATATGTTTCTGGTTGCAACTCGTATGCCCGTAGGACAGCTCTCTTCAATTCTGGGTAGTCAATGCAAGACTCTAAAGGCAGTGCATCATAAGCCTTCAGACCCTTACCCGTAAGTCTTGAGGAGACCAGAGCTGCCCACTTCTCTTCAGGCCAATTATGCTCCCTACACTTCTTCTCAAAACGATTAAAAAATTCTGTGACTTCAGTTTCACTAAATGCCGGCACCAATTTGACTAAGTGAGACAAGGACTGTTCTCTTACTTGGCCCTCCCGGCCCATCCGAATCCCTGTCGACTCTGCACGAGTCTTATCTAAGTCTATCTGAGCACAATATTTCTCGGAGTCGTATCTAAGCTCAGCCTCGTGCCTCCTGACCTCAATCTCATGCCTCCTAGTCTCATTCTCCTGCTTCCTAGTCTCATCCTCCCGCCTCCTGGTCTCAGCCTCAATCTCCTTCTCATGCCTCCTAGACTCATTCTCCATCTCCTTCTCATGCCTCCTAGCCTCATTCTCCATTTTAGCAAGCTCGAGTTTAAATATCATCTCAGGAGACAGGCCGGAAGAGGGAGCTGCCACTACTGAAGGAG